>OY751321.1:3496220-3653720 GCA_963564615.1 Rhorus exstirpatorius | reverse complement strand
GAAAGAGAGAAAGAGAGAAAGAGAGAAAGAGAGAGAGAGAGAGAGAGAGAGAGAGAGAGAGAGAGAGAGAGAGAGAGAGAGAGAGAGAGAGAGAGAGAGAGAGAGAGAGAGAGAGAGAGAGAGAGAGAGAGAGAGAGCACTATATACACAGAATTCCCTATCCTCGGTCTCCTCTTTGTGCCAGTATTCTCACCTCCGTCGCTTTATACATTATATATATATATATATATATATATGCGTTCTGCATTTTTATAAAAGCGCTTATTGCTGTATAGTTATTTCTTTACCTGAATCCGATGATTCCATCAAATGCTGAAACCATATGCCGAAGCGTCTGGCAACTCTGGCCTCGTCGGGTATAGGCTCGTCCCGCGGGTGACGGTCCATAGGATATTGTCCGAGCTGATTTTCAGGATGTATGGAGCCATCCTCACTCGCTGAAAGAGCGTTATCAGCCTCGACTGCATGTCTGTCAATATCATGATCCTGCTGATGATATTGATGTGATGGTCCTGCTACAGCGCCATCAATCTCGAGAGCTCTGGCTCGCCGGTGCACAGCTGTTCAAGTTATCGTATATTATCAGTTTATTATTACAATTTATTTTTATTTTATTATTATTATTATTTCCGCATGCCTAACTTACAAGCGATGCTGGTGCAATTGCTAAATATCTCGGAGGGGTTGATAATGGTAGACTCTACCACTGATGATGCTTCAGCATTTTCAAGGTTATGATGCAGCCCCGATGACGATGACGCTGTCGAGCAAGAATCGGTGTTGAGATTTTGCAATACAGGGGTATCAGGGGTTGCCGAAGTTCCCGCTCTTGGCTCTTCAGGCTCATTCTGTCGGGCTTCTAGAAAAAATATCATTTCAGCTATTATTATTTTTTCGACCTAAAACTAAAGGTCTGAAATATTATGCCAAAACAATTTTGAATACTCACCGTTGAGATAGGCCTGACGCTCTAGCTCAGCCTCTTCCTCCAATATCCTTAAATTAGCTTGACGCTCTAGCGCCGCTTCTTCTTCTTCCACGGCCCTCGCCGCTTCCGCGAGGCCTTCTTCTTCATCACTCCCCGCCTCGTAAAACTGTCGATATCCTATAATAAAAATTGTCGTTTTTTAACCCGTAAGAACGCGGTAGTAGCAGTGATGAATTAAAATAAAATTACTTACTTCTGATTTCATCGACAAGTCCTTGAAGCCGGGGAGCTTCTAAAACATTACGACGCTGTAACTCTTCAAACACACTGTTTAAAACTCGCTGACCAGTTAATATGCCTCTGTTATAGGCCACCTCGATAGCACGTAAAGGTGCCCACCAGATAATATATTTTAACCTGTTTATTAGTCTATCACCCGATAAACGTTGTAAATCACGACACCATGGAGCATTACACCGGCGCCGCAGTTGAGCACTGTGCACTTTTGCTAGGCGTAAAAGGCCTAATATACATAGACGTAATGAATTATCAGACATTGTAACACAGAATCGTAAAATACCGTTCTATGCGACAGTTGAATCGCAACTGACTAATTAGACATATCTCGAGCGCATATTATAATTATGGGTGTGACATATTCTTAAATTTTAGCGTTGCTTCTTTTCGAAATTAGCAGTGCTGCAGCTACTGAAACTCAATAGGCTGCTGCAAGGCCCCGTTTGCTCGAGAAAAAGCACGTACGAGTGAATCAGAATTGTTTACGAATGCAAGCATATTATTTTCTCTGACATCGGTATAGCATCTTTTACCGAAAACGTAACTCGTATCTTCATGCAAAGGAGATACGCCCTTCATATAGCCTTTCATATAGCGATATCTTGAAAATTGTGAGAGACATGCAAAACGGATAAAATTGAGAGAAATTCCTAAAACAGAGCGCCTGAGGAAAAGAAAGAACGAGATATAAGAAAGACTGGAGTGGATTAGCAATTATTGGTTTTCATTGAGATATATAATAAAGCATATACCCTCTGTAATATCCAATGGTATACGCGCGTGTATTTTTTATGATGCTTTGCGTTCTCGCGAGCGAGCGAACACATGGGTAAGATCATGTTTTAGAAGGGCGTAAGTCCCTGTTCCTCGCTGAACAAGTACGCCCTTCAATATACAGCCGGAGTGGTGACATAATTATCAAAGTTGTTGATCTAAACACAGGCGTAACGCGTGTGTTTGCATACAAGAGATACGCCCTTTATAGTGTAAAATCATAGGAGCTACGTCAGAACCTATATATATATATATATATATATATATATATATACGAAGCTCATCGTGTAGTGCAACGCCGGTATATTATGCTCTATCTCTTTCATATACCGAAGAGCTCAGAGCGCGCTATGAATACCTCTTTCACTCTCTCTCTCCACAGCCCATGCATGCTCTATCTCTCTCTCTGCCCTCTCTCTCACATACCGAGGAACTCAGAGCGCGCGATGAACGCCTCTTTCTCTCTCTTTCCCACACGCACGTGCGCGTTCGCTTTCTCTCTCCAGCCTATGCATGCTCTTTCTCTCTCATATACCGAGGAACTCAGAGAGCGATGAATACCTCTTTCTCTCTCTCTCTCTCTCTCTCTTTCTCCTCCCCGCGTGTACGCTCGTTATCTCTCTTCAACCCACACGGCGGATACAGGGTACACACTTAAAACATTTTTACTATATTTATCACAGGGTACTCGTCAGCTGACTCATTATTGCCATACCGCGATTAATACGAGGTACTCTAAAAGCTACAATATATTTTTTATCTATACCCTTAAGCCTATAACTTATACAATTCTTCGATTACAGATATACAAACGGGTGCCGGGAGAGCGCGCAATGCATCGAGAAACGAGGCGTTCGGAGATGTGCAACCGCCTGGAGATCGGATCATCATCACTCAGGAGGCAGACCGATATTTTAAACGCTTTAAATTACGAGGCCGTGAGATAACGATGCATATCCGTCAGCCTCTCTCAGGAACAAGCGTAACAGCATGGCTTGAAGGAGCATTCCGTGATCTCTTGACGCATCTTACGAGATGCTGCGAGGGATGCGACTACGCGGGAATCTCATTCTCAGCAAGTAGCCTAGCGCACGGCCCCGTTTGGCTGTCATTCAGACCGGTCCGAGAGTATACATTTGAAGATATATGGCAATTAATAACAAGTGTCGCTCAAAGTACAGCATCTCTGAATATTGACGATTCCTTTAATATAAAAACGTGTATTGTTAAAGGTGTAGAGGGTCGCGGACGAAAAGGTTTAACGCACGAGTATGTCGCCAAAAAATCAATTTTAACGATTCGAAACACCGACAACCTGTGTTTACCGCGTTCATTAGTAGCAGCGCGGGCGTACGCTGAGAGGGGTGAAATACGTACAGGAGCTCTGCACGCTAAGTGGCAACTTATTCGACAAGTTAACGGGTCGCGTCAAAAAGAGGCAGCGCTTGAACTCACGAGAGACGCGAATGTTGATATACCGCCCGCGGGTTGCGGCATGCATGAAATTGCTATATATCAGAATTATTTGGGTCGCGAGAGGATTGCTATCGTTGTTTTCGAGTTTTTGACTTTGGGGCGGCGCGAAAGGCCTATATTCGACGGTACACAGATGGCGCTGGATACAGCGGGTTCAATCAGGTATACACTGTATATCCTATATTATGAACGCTCACATCACTTTCAGCCGATTTTAAATCTGCGAGGCGCTGTGGGTAGTTTAAACTTCTGCGCGACCTGTAATGCCCGCTTTCGTCAGGGCCATAGGTGTTTGAAAAAGCAATGTCCTTGCTGCCTTCAAGTACCGCCCTGCGTAGCGCCTTTGGCCGATAAAGTCAGATGTGAGGCGTGTAATCGCGATTTCTTTGGAGAGCAGTGTTTACAAAATCATAGGACGGCCGTAGTCAGCCGTAAGCGTCGGGTAAATACTGTGTGTGAGTCTCTCAAACGATGTCGTAATTGTTTTCGCTCAATAAGACCTTTAGAGAAAAAGAAGCATATATGCGGGAAGGGTTTTTGCAAAACATGCAGATCACAACAATCCTATAATCATCTGTGCTATATGAGACCAATCCGTGCTGTTGACGATTCAAAAGAGAATATATTTATTTTCTATGATTTTGAAACGCAGCAATGTACACCGGTAAAAGGTGACCCCTCAACACATATTCACAAACCAAATCTCTGCGTGGCTCAGCGCGTCTGCACCCGGTGTTGTGATAACGTTTCTATAGACGAGCCCTGTGACTTCTGTGGTGAGCACGAGTTTATATTTCAGGCGAGTCCTGTATGTCAGCTTGTAGAGCTAGGCATGCAGAATATTCCCGGCTCCTCACGCACATTTTTAATAGCCCATAATGCCGGTGGCTTTGACGCTCAGTTTATCTTGCGTTACTTCATCGAGGAGAAAAAAACGCAGCTCCCGTCTTTAATAATGAACGGTACTAAAATTATCACAATGCGTGTTGGCAAACTCGTGTTTCTCGACAGCCTGAACTACTTCCACATGCCTCTGAGCGCATTGCCCAAAGCTTTCGGTCTAAAAAGTGTTCTCGCTAAAGGAACTTTTCCTCACCTGTTCAACAAACCAGAAAACCAAAATTATATAGGACCGTTACCACCTGTAATCAATTACTCTCCTGACACTATGCGAGTGGAAGAGCGTGAGCGTTTTCTTGCATGGTATAACGAGCTAAAGAGTGCCGATTATGTATTTAATTTTTCAAACGAGATTATATCTTATTGCAAAAACGACGTTACGATATTAAGAAAAGCCTGTGTCGTTTTTCGAAAAATGTTCATGGACAGCGGCCGTGTCTACCCGTTTACCGAAAACACAACAATCGCGTCAGCATGTTTTCAAATTTTTCGCAAAAACTTTTTAAAAATGAATACGATTGGAATTATACCTACGGCTGGCTATAGATGGGCTCATAATCAATCAAAAAAAGCGGTCTCGTGGCTCGTATGGATGGAGCACTCTTTAGGCCGTCATATTATTCATGCAGGGCGCTCGCGCGAGTTTAGACTGCCTCAAAATTTATTAGTAGACGGTTACTACGAAACTCCGGATACAGCCCACGTGTTACAGTTTCACGGTTGTTATTGGCACGGGTGCTCGAGCTGTTTCACTGTAAACAGAGATCGCAAACAAAGTGACGGCGAGACAATGAACGAGCGTCTCGAAAAAACAAACACTATATCGCACAGAATCCGTTCAAGCGGCTACACGCTAACCGAAATTTGGGAGTGCGCGTATGACCGTATGGTACAAACAAACACAGAAATGAGCACTTTTGTGCGTGACCATGCTTTAGTCAAATCAGATCCTCTCAACCCTCGCGATGCATTTTTCGGCGGGCGTACAGAAAACATGGTCACACTGTACGATGTAAAAGACGGGGAGCAGATACGGTATGTTGACGTTTGCTCATTGTACCCGTATATTTGTAAATACGGCAAATACCCTGTAGGACATCCAACGGTGTATGTTGGTGATGAGTGCAGACCGCTGATAGAGTCTGAAAATAATATCGATCTTTCACGCGTCGAGGGGCTCGTTAAATGTACGGTACTTCCACCGCGAAATCTGTATCATCCTGTACTACCTGTGCGAATGCACCAGCGTTTGTTATTCGGATTATGTCGTAGCTGTTGCGAAACAATGTATCAAGGCGCGTGTCCTCATGAAGATCCTGCGGAACGTTTATTCAACGGAACCTGGGTGGTGGATGAATTGCGAAAAGCTATCACGTGCGGGTATAAAGTGTTAACGGTGAGCGAAATTTGGCAATATGAGATAACACAGTATAATCGTGATACTCAGGAGGGAGGTCTTTTTACCGAATACATTAATACTTTTCTTAAAATCAAACAAGAGGCTAGCGGCTGGCCCGAGAACTGTATAGAGGGTGAGGCTGCGAAAGACCGTTATATAGCTTCTTTTATGGCAGCCGAAGGTGTTCAATTAAACCGTGATGTGATATCGAAAAATCCGGGTTTGCGCTCGGTAGCTAAGCTCTGTCTTAATTCATTTTGGGGCAAATTCGGACAGCGCGAAAATTTACCTCAAACAGAAATAGTATCGACACGCGAAAAACTTATGGAGCTTCTAAGCAGTCCTGAGTATGAGATCACCGGTATGTTACCTGTTAATAACCAGGTGCTGTATGTTAATTACACGAAAACCGATGATGCTGTAGTACCGTCTAATATAGCAAACGCTGTAATAGCTGCATACACTACAGCCCAAGCTCGCTTGAAACTTTACACCTATCTCGAGCTGCTGGGTGAGCGTGCTCTGTACTGTGACACCGATTCTGTTATTTACGTTACGAAAAAAGATCCTAAAGAGTATGAGCCGCCAACGGGTCAGCTTCTCGGGGATCTAACGGATGAGCTAAGCTCTTACGGTGAGGGTAGCTATATTAAATCTTTCATCTCGGGAGGTCCTAAATTTTATTCTTTTATAGTTAATACCCCAGGTGGTGCGGAAAGTGAAGTTTGTAAAGTTAAAGGTATAACGCTGAATTATGCAAACTGTTCACTGATAAATTACGAATCAATACGTTCATTTATAATAGGGGAGAGAGAGGAGCCTATTGTACTACAATATGATCCAATTCGGCGAACAGCGTTCCATCAAGTTGTTACACGGCCCGAAACGAAATCATGTATGCCGTTGAGCGTCAAACGAAGACGTAATGGCGAATACGGTTCACTCCCTTACGGTTACAAAGATTAGCGTATAAAAAAATCTCGTTTTTTACCGGAAAATTTGTGAATACTGTTGTAAAATATTGTAAAATATTTATACTGTTACTGGGGGAATAAAACTTTATGCATATTCCTATGTTCGAATCCTTTATATCTCATTGCTGTAGGGAAAGCGTGCTCATTCGTTCAGATGGACACACGGTGGAAACATCCCTGGACTTCAATCATCTGCGGTCCTACGGGTTGCGGTAAAACGTACTTTGTAAAAAAGTTTTTGAAGTTTATTCGGCATATGAACAGTGAACCATTCGAGAGAATTATTTTTTATTATTCCGAGTGGCAGTCCGCATACACGGAATACGGTGCATCGATTGAGTTTCGCGAGGGAGTACCTCAGAGCGCCGATTATGCTAACGACCCTCGTGCAAAACTCATAATAATCGACGATTTGATGCGTGAGGCATCGAACAATAACGTTGTAGATCTTTTCACCAAGGGTAGCCATCATAAAAATCTGAGCGTTATTTTTATTACTCAAAACTTATTTCATCAAGGACACGGTCAGCGAGATATCTCATTGAACGCCAGCTATATTGTAATTTTCAAAAACCCTCGGGATCGTGCTCAAATCCAACATCTTGCGCGACAGGTATATCCGGAAAATCCGCGTTTTCTACAAGAGGTCTATCACGACGCAACAGCCCAGCCTCACGGTTATTTGTTGCTCGATTTGAAACAATCAACGCCTGACAATTGTAGGTTTCGTACCTGTATTTTTCCCAACGATCCTCATCATTTTGTCTACGTACCACGGAAAAAGCTGAAAAGTAGTTGCAGTGCTGGTGAATTACCAATTCAACGCGTGTAATGGCGTCTAACGGCTCATCGCGTTGTGATAAATGTGTCGCCATTTTAGGCGTATTTCAACAAACTAACAAGATCCTAAGAGAGGCTGACTCACGTAAAAACAATTCAGACCCTTATTATTGTATTGGACGTTGTGTGTGGCACATTCTTAAAGGTAGCGCCACCCCACACGCTTATAGATCAAAAAAAGCAGTTAAAAGGAACGATACGGTGAGGTACTCGACAGTTCGATACGCGTAATGGCCCGAGACGGTGTACCGCTCTGCAAAAAACACGTAGCAATACTACGTGCTCTTCAGCATCTCAATAAAGAGCAACGCGAAGCTCTTCTACGTAAAGCAGATCCACGTATCATCCGCTGTATCTGCGAGTGCGCCTTGAACGTTCTTTGCGGTAACGTTCCTTTAAAGGCTGATCAACGAAAAAAGTTACGACGACACGCTCCCATCCTCCGTCGTTTAGCCTCAAAAAAGGGCTGTTGGAAAAGTAAAAAACGCTTTGTTATTCAGAGTGGTGGCTTTCTGCCGCTCCTACTGGCCCCGATACTAGGCACTGTTCTATCGAACCTGATTGGTAGGGGCTGATAATGGAGCATGCAAGAAAAATGGTTCTCATCCCCGAGGAGCAGTTAACGCAATTGGGTGCGCAAAATCAAAAGCAACCAACTTTCAGCTCGAGCATCTCTCAGGCGCAACCGCTACAACCTGTTAATACGGTATTATCCAGATTGGACACAGAGATGAATGAAATTTTGAATTCTAATGCATACAAGAATGAGAGGGATAAGTGGGCTGCGTACTTGGTTGTGCTACAACGCTATCTCCACTTTGCTGATGAAGAGAGAGCTCGACAGCACAGCACCCTTATGGACAACAAACATACAGTAGAGCCTAATTATGATAAAGAAGAAAAAAAAGAAGAAGAAGAAGCCCATAACGGCATGAGCGATTCCGTCATAATTGAAAGCGTACCGGCTAAATATCGCACCAAAGCGAAACTGCTACTTCGACGTTTAAATGGCACATCGCGTGGTAATTTTTCTTGGGATTCTGGTGGAGTCGTATCGGTCGGTGGAAAGATAATTCAAGGTTCGAATATTGTTGATCTTGTGAACGACGCCATGAGGGCAAGAAAAATACCTAAACCAGCGGGACGCAGGGCTTTTGCTAAACTTCTGAGAGCAATACAGGCTCCGCGAGAATTTATCGGTAACGAGGGTCTGTGGTTGGAGACAAGAGCCAATTCAACATTACGACCGTCACAGATCGACGACAGCAGCAGCAGCAGCAGCGGTGGCACAACCAGCGGCAGAGCAACCATAGGGAGACAGTCATCGTTCTTCAGCGGCCGCGAAAGCATATCAGATAATACAGGACAAAGCGGCAGTGGTTATCATAATAATAATAAGAAAAAGCGTGTAACCTGGGTTAACCTCAAATTATAATCATGAAAATCTTAGAAAAACTGTATTTCAATCCATCCCATGAAGCGTCATTTTCAGGTGCTACCAAATTGTTACGTCAGGCTCGTCAGAAAAAAATTTCTAAAGTGAAGACTTTGCACTGGCTTGAAGAACAGGCTGCTTATACAAAACACAAACCCGTACGACATCGCTTTCCACGGCGTTTTTACAACGTCCGGAACATTGATGATTTTTGGGAGGCTGATCTCGTTGATCTTCATTCTCTAAAGGCTTATAATGATGGTTATGTTTACCTCCTTGTTGTCATTGATGTTCTTAGTAAATTTGCATGGGTTCAACCCTTACATGACAAGACTGCCGCGTCCGTGGCTAAAGCGTTTAACCTTATTTTATCGAGAAAAAATAGTAACGGTCGATCACCCGTTTGTCTACAGACGGACAGAGGTAAAGAATTCATCGGTGCTGCATTCCAGAATCTCTTAAAAAAAAAGAATATTCAATTTCGTACTGTGAGAAACCCTGATATAAAAGCGGCAATTGTCGAGAGATTCAATAGAACGTTGAAAGAGAGAATGTGGCGTTATTTCACGTATTCCCGACAAAAACGTTATCTCGACGTTTTGCAAAATATCGTTTCAGCCTACAATCACTCTATACATAGCGGTATAAAAATGGCTCCTGCCTCTGTGACTCTAGCTACAGCTGCTCAGGCTCGAAATAACCTGATCCGGCGCTACAAAAAAACAGACCTATGTTTCCCTAAATACAGTGTGGGTGACATTGCGCGTATCAGTACCGCAAAGGCAGCCTTTGCAAAAGGTTACGAGAGTGGCTGGAGCAGTGAGCTATTCAAGATTCATCGTGTATCGCAAGCTATTTGTCCCGTGACATATATCTTGCGCGATCTTAACGACGAAGATATCGATGGTATATTTTACGAGGCCGAGCTATCGAGGGTTCAAACGAAGAAGTCTTGAAAACGGTCGGCAGGATGAAGGATGAATTTTATATAGTTTTACCTAGCAACAGTAGTATGGATTATTATCCCGATAACGTAACAACACGATATACTACTCATTTACCGCAATGCGTGTCTCTTCACGGCAGTTGGGCTGTTTCTTTAGCCGAAATACATATACCCGCTACGATTCTGCATATCCCTTCGAGCAAGGAGCGTGGTGTCAAGAACTACGCCACTGTATATGAAAATGCAGGAGTCGTCAAGATTATGCACGACTGTGAATCGGTACCGGCTGGCATATACCACAGTATAGACACATTACTCGCGGTTATTAACAAGATATCATGTTTTGAGGGCCATCTGAAGCTGACATACGCGCCAAACGGGTATGTGGTCGTGTCGCGTATTTGTGAATCGTGCGGAGACGCGGCACACGTCCTCGATTTCTCCAGCCAGTTAAACAAAATTTTAGGTCTCACTGAGCCTGTGAGCTTATTATCGACTCAGACTGAGTACACTGCTCAGAGACCGGCCAGTTTAGCCAACGGTACTCCTAACATGATGTACGTTTATACTGATATCTGTGAATCCTACATCACCGGGGATGTGCACGCACCTCTGTTACGAGTCGTGCCAACCGCTATCACCGATAGCCGTAATTACGGATCTGTGAAAATAAGGAGCTTCTCGCCACAGCGCTATATTCCTCTATTACGCAATAATTTTCAAACCATAACCATTGATATAAGGGACGAGTTTGGCAAGCCGATACCATTCGAGTACGGGACGTTGACGGTGACGTTACAGTTCAAGCGTACAGATTAACTTGGATAGCTCCAAAAATGGATTACTACGACGAATACTTTGATATGCAGACGGGTGGCGGCGCGCGAACCGGTTATGGGGGTATCAGCCATGTGTACATAGGATCACCGAATCAGCGAGGTCACGGTATCGGTAGTTTCCTAGGAGGTCTCTTTCGACGAATACTACCTCTCTTGAAACAAGGCGCTCGGACTGTCGGCAAAGAGACGCTTCGCTCGGGAATTAACATGGCGACAGATATCATTGATTCAGGCATACAGCCGAGAGAGGCGTTCAAAACGCGGCTGCGCGAATCAGGCGAAAACCTGAGACGTAAGGCTGAAGAAAAAATTAATTCGCTCATGAAAGGTTCAGGCTATAAAGGTAGCAAAATTAATAAATTGATGCATTCTGTTGCTGAGAGCGCATCACGACGGAGCTCTGTGAAAAGAAGAAGAAAGGTCGTGAAGTCGCGAAAACGTTCAAGTAGCGGTGCTGGTGGTGTGAGAAAAACGCGAATTAAGAAGAAGAAGAAGCCTGTGAAAGGAAGAACGGCGAAATCACGCGTCAAGAGACGTAACAAGAAATCAAGAACAGTGGCGGATATTTTTGCTTAACCAGAACAATATAAAGAATGGCGTTCCTGCATGCACACTCGTGTGAGTGTCTTAAGTCGGAGCTTGAATTATTTACATTGCCACCGACCCAGACAACGATTGAGGGGTCACACTCCGTGTATTATAAACCGATCTCATCGTTGACGGATGATTCACCGATAGAATTTGTCGTACCTGGTCAGGGGGATGAATATATTGATCTCGCACATACGATGCTAAGTATACGTGTTAAGATAGATACTCCTGATAAAACGGAGGGGGCTGACGATACAACGGCCGTTGTAGGACCCATCAATAATCTTCTGCACTCGATGTTCAGCCAGGCCGATGTGTTTTTGAATCAAAAACTTGTGTCTCCTCCTAACAATGCTTATGCTTATAGAGCGTATATTGAAACACTCTTGAACTATGCGTACGCTGCGAAGACTTCGCATCTTACGAGTGCTTTATGGTATAATGATACAGAGGGGTCAATGGATGATACGGGCGAAGGTAATAAAGGACTTGTAGAACGGCGAGATGTATTGGGTAAGAAGAGAACAGTCGATCTTCTTGGTCATCTGCATTGCGATATCTTCAATCAAGAGAGGTTTTTGTTAAACGGCGTTGAGATGCGCCTGCGGCTTGTACAGAACAATAGCGCTTTTTGTCTCATGACTACTTCAAAAAACTGTAAAATCCGTATTACAGAGGCATCACTAATTGTGCGCCGCGTTAAGATAGCCCCCGGTATACTTCTGGCTCATGCAAGAGCTCTGTCTAAATCTACAGCAAAATATCCGTTGACGCGTGTCGAAGTTAAAGCGATATCGATGCACGCTGGAATACACGGTGATACTCTTGATAATGTCATACTTGGCCAGCTACCTAAACGTATAATTATTGGCTTTGTCGATAATAAGGCTTTCAACGGCGATTATGGAAAAAACCCCTTCAACTTTCAGCATTACACGATCAATTATCTTTCTTTGTATGTGGATGGTCAGCAAATACCGTCAAAGCCTCTACAGACAGACTTTTCGGACGGTAATATGTACGTGGATGCATATCACACATTATTTTCTGGTTCAGGTATTCACTTTCTCAATGATGGCAATTGCATCACACGTATGAAATACCCACAAGGGCATTGTCTCTTCGCGTTTGATCTTACACCCGATCTCTCGGCCAATAGTAGTAGTCATTGGAACCTGGTGAGACACGGTAGTGTGAGGATAGAAGTACGTTTCGCGGGGTCTTTACCAACGACGATTAATTGCATTGTTTATGCTGAATACGACAATGTACTGGAGATTGACTCATCCAGACAAGTGATCGTAGATTTCAGCGGTTGATGAAGGAGAAGCGTCTTCAGTTTGCGTTGATCGTTCGAAGCGATGAACAGCCTTCAGATCTTGCAATCTCTCAAGAGTATAAAGGATCACACCGTAGGCGTCTATCCAGCAGATCGGATCCCAAAAGTGTGGACGAAACCGACGGCATTCGTGGTTAACACCGATGGATACAAACTACCAGGGGCCCACTGGGTCGCCATGTACGTCGATCGACATGGACTCGGATGGTTCTTCGACAGTTACGGTCTACCACCAATCATCCCACAGCATCTCTCATGCCTCCGAAGAAATTGCCGATTCTTCCGTTGCAACACGACTCAGTTTCAAGGCCCTAATTCGCAATGTTGCGGGCAGTATTGCATTATGTTTCTTCATTATATGGCTGCTGCTGGTTTTGGTATTCAACAGTTTAGAGACGTATTTTCGCATGATTTGCAGCGAAACGATAAAATAGTTCATGAGTATTATAACGCATATATCGATAAACGTAGTAAATCTAAGGGTGTAGTTTCCGATACAGATGGCTGTATCGGTGGAGGGCCTAGAATTAAGTATCTACATTGTATACAGCACTGTTGTTCTCGTGCTCGGTAATTATATGATAATAAAGTTTTAAAATGTTATGTCTGGCTCATATCTTATTGCGTCTAGCACCTATCCCGTTTCTGTCAACAAAATCATACGAGTGGTGGCACGTTCTAGATCTACGGTTTCGCTGACGTGCATTTCTGCTAACTGTAATATATCTGCAGAGCTATCAACGCTCATCGTCAGTCAGTCAGTCAGTCAGTCAGCGTTCAAAGTCTGAGGTGTTACGACGATTGAAAGGCATCATGAACATCGTTATCGATATACAGGGTCTGAAAGATAAATGTAATAATTTCGTGCCTAAAGAGGTTGCCGTGGTCTCTATAAAAACATCTTACTTAGCTCATTGGCTTATATCACCACCCTACGCTTATAAAGTTTTGCCACCTAGTGTAAAACGACAAAACATGTGGTTGAAGTGTAATCATCATGGTATAGAGTGGTCCGGGGGTGAAACGCCTTTACGTATAGTCGAGGCATCTTTGAAGCAAATTGCTGTACAATCTGATCGGTTGTTTACAAGAGGAGCTGATAAAGCGGCATATTTGACACAGCTAACGGATTGCTTCGTTATAAATCTAGAGAAAGAAGACGAAGAACCGGCGCTCCGTAATCTCCCCGAGAGCAACACTTTTTGTATATTTCACGGTCTACTGCGTAAAAATTGCGCGTTCAAGTGCGCTCTCAACAATGCCGTAAAAATAAAAAAATGGCTTTCTCATAGTGACCGCTCCAGCTCCTTGTGGGAATACAGAACCACCACGTCTTGGAATATGGGCTTATTAGCAGTGGAACGCCAGGAAGAAGGAAAAGCAGTCGATATTTAAAAAAGCCGTTTCTCATTAGCTCCTATAAAAGAGATCATCCTCATAATTGTTGCGAATCTTATCTTCGCATACCATCGTTTTTATAAATGCTGATTTCTGAAAGTGATACACAATGGTAAACCAATACCATTGCCAAGGCGACTCTCTTTTCATAATGGAGGGAGACGCTACATCAAAAGAATTCCGTCAGCTCTTTTCCGCATGCAGAGTAGGGATATGGATCTGTTAAGTGGGAGATCTAAAGTATCTGCACTCTCTGATGGACAGACATTGTCTTCAAATCTTCGTAGAAGTAAACGTCGCGAGTTAAAAGAGCGCTTAGACACCTTTTTGCAAGATATTGCAACGGTTAAAGCAAAAATACGCGTAAGATCAGAGTTTCGTGGTTTAACGTTAAAATTGCAAAAACTCAAATTGGACAATGGATTTCACACGCATCAATCAAGTCGGCCGTTTGGAGGCGCTTCTCCCCGTTAAAAGACTGGCCGAGCTTGAACTCGAGAAAGATTACTACATCACGAGCATAAAAGCCGTCCAAACGAAATGGGGCCTACGGATTGTCGTGGATGTCGACAGTGAATTCACGTGCTATTTGCCAACAAGGTTCGTCAAAGCTTTCGAAGACGCTGCTGAACTATTTCAGCAGATGACCGAAGCCGCCGCCAACAAGAAGTTAATCATGCAGTACTACGGCACCAAGTACAACAAGCTGGAGTTCAAAGCTGCTAACGAATAATTATATCCAGGTATGTTGGGAAAAACCATATTGTAAAGAGCCTATGTTATACCACGCTTGTATGTATGCGCCTCTCTCACACTATGTATCTATCTCTATTTTCCGTAGTTGGAGCATCGTCTAGTCAGCATGGTAAATCGCAAACCTCATCTCCATATCATCGAGGACATCATAAAAAACGGACGAGAAAAAACCCCGTATATCAATTGTAAAATTTATATATCATATAATTGTTAAAATATGTATTTCAATCGTAATAAATATATATAATCAGGGTGCGCACTATGGTGACACGCTTCATCCTCCCCCTCTCCCCGCACACCTCTCAATCCACAACAGCAACCGCTCGAGCTCACGACGGCCGCTGAGTGGGGGAAAGGAGTGGGGATAGGAGTGGGGATAGGAGTGGGGGTCGCCATAGTGCGCACCCTACTACTCATACTTTTTGCTAGTCAGATGCTCGAAAACACTTTTAAATCGCTGGCCAATTTTTTTCCCATACTTGGGGAAAATATTTTTTCCCAGGTATGGGAAAAATTTCCCACGTATGGGTAAATGATATGCTACTCAAAATTTAGAAGTCGTCCCTGAATCATTTTTTGAAACGACCTTTTCAACTCGTAATATATTTTTTTGCTAGTCAGACGCTCGAAAATGCTTTAAAATCTCAGACTAATTTTTTGCCGATTACTTGGAAATCGGCCCAAATAATTTTTTGAAACGACCTTTACAACTTGTAGCATACTTTTCGCTAGCTCGATATGCTAGAAAATACATACTGTTCAATCTCAGACCAATTTTTTTCCCTAACTTTGGAAAAATATCTTTTCCCAAGTATAGGAAAAATTTCCCGCGTATGGGAAAATTATATTTTACTGCAAATTTAGAAATCGTTCCCGAATCATTTTTTGAAACGATCTTCCCAACTCATAGCATAATTTTTGCTTGCCTGATGCTCGAAAATACTTTGAAATATCAGGCCAATTCATTTCCACTTCCTTGGAAGTTTTTCCCATACTTGGGAAAAATATATTTAGCTCAAAATTCGGAAATCGTCCCCGAATCATTTTTTGAAACGAACTTTTCAACTCGTAGCATACTTTTTGGTAGCCCGATGCTCGAAAATGCCTTTAAATCCCAGGACAATTTTTTTCCACCTGTCCATGCATGCATCTAATGGAATAATAAAATTTAAACACTCCTATCACCATCAGTTCGAGTCTTCTCTGATTTCGATCAGCTATCAATTTTCCTTGTCTATACTCTGCCCATAAAAGTTTACCGTTATTATTATTATTAAATATTGAGTGTAACGGAATCATGCAATCGGACACGTGGATTTCATTTTGCTCAGTCACAAATGTGGGAGATTCGGTCGTAATTTTGATCACGTGTGGTAAAATATGAACGTCTACAATTTCGACTGAAGATTAATTCGAAACGGCAAAACAACCTTTTCAGCAACAGTGTCAATTTTCGATTGTTGAGTTTTTGGAATTATTTTAATCAAAACCATTTTACATAATTATTATATTGTTATGTAATATTGATTCATTACTAATAAAAAATTTTATTACTACGCATTTCCATTTTTTTCATTAACAATTCATGATTAATACAATTTTTTTATTCGTTCTCAATATTGCTATAAAAATATTCTCAAATTTTATACCGTAATTCATATGTTATGAATTGCGTAACCTTCGATAAAAAAAAAAACAGTCCCATCAAGAAGATTATATTTTTGACCTTTCGAGGTGAAGCAAAACTTTAGCGCATCACAAAAAATATTACAATATGGTTACGGACCAAAGTAATCCCACAGCCGTATTCGTTTCATTTATTGGCTTTCGGTAACGAGCAGCCCGACTACGAGCTTTATACTTTTCAACCTTAAGAGGTGAAGCTAGTCGCTAGCGCTGCATGAAAAATCGTAAAATATTATTCGGGACGAAAAGAACCCCATGGTCACTTTTTTTTTCATTTCGTTACCTTGGACAACGATCGAGCATTCCGATTGCGCGGTTCAAACTTTTCACCCTTAAGAGGTGAAATAATTCACAAGTCCTGCATCACACAGCTTTGGATATTGTGATGTACTTCGTTGGAATATTTTGTTTCAATGCGAATGTTTTTTCTTTTTTTTACATTCTTCCAATTGTAACTTTTTCAATTATGGGCAATGCTAGAATTAATATTCAACGCATTCTTCGTACGCTTACCTCCTCAAAGTCATCAATGTTCGTAGCTATTGGATTTTTCTTGCATATGCGTTGTCCCCTCCGCATCGCAAGTCCCGTTTCGATAAGTTTTCGGGCGTTGTGACTTATAAAGGGTTGGTAAGCAATATGAACGATAACAATTCCAGGGATACTCGGTTATTGCGAATTGGGTCATTTCAATTTATGTGACAACTTTTCGTGTTGAACCATAACAATGCTAGGGACAACTGCCGGTTGAATGATTTCCATTTATTTGACAGTTTTTTTTTACATCTTCTTGTAAGGGTAGACGAAATTACGCAAGGAAATGCACTTGTCTCAAGTATTAGTACACCATTTATTGTGTTTCTTGGGGGACTTGGCTTCTTTTTGCAAAGTCATTCATCATATGAATAATGTCTCTTCATAGTAATGTAATATCACAATGATATAAAAAATTAAATAAAGATTGATTTTTTTTTTTTTTTCTTGCAGTTTGCAATTTCTTTATTTCATATACATATATATGTTTTTCTACGCATTTATTTCGATGTGATGCCGGAAAATAAATATAATACTATAGCAGCGTTCAGGTTACAAATTTTTTCTAATAATCGGTCCAATACCCCTCTTTATCGATCACTGACTGGAGCCGTCTGGGCATGGAATTGACCAGACTTTCTGTATAATCGTTTCTTCTTGATAGCTCATTCCATGTTGCGCGAACGTGTGCACACAGAGCATCGCGAGTTCGATCCTCACCCGAACGCCAATCCCTAACCATCATGCCTTAGAATACATAATATTTATACAGTTATTAAGTCGTGTACCCGTTCATAATAGTCTAAATACTTTTGTGGTAAAATCACTTTTTTTTTTGTTTCCTTCAACTTTAAAATAAAAACCTACTCCACACGTTCTCGATTGGATTCAAGTCCGGAGACTTGCTGGGCCAGTTCAATACATGGATCTCCGGATGTTGGTGGAACCAAGCCATCGTTTCCCGAGACGTGTGCACGGCTGAATTATCCTGCATGAATATTATGTTGGGGTATTCCTCAGCAGGAAATCGAGCGCGTGCACACGGGAGCATAACTCTTTCTAATATTTCGACGTACTCTTCAGAGTTCATCCTCGGGGAGATTTCGGTCAATTGCATGAGGCCGGCGGATGACATGCACCCCCAGAAGCCGCACGTTATCCGCCCGCTCCACTGCTTTTCTACGACATACCGCCGGTCTAGGGCATGTTCTTTTCCTCGTGGTCGATAAACGTGCTGTCGTGAGTCATCAGAAGACTTGAAAACCTAACATCGTTAGAAAATAATTTCTTCTTCAATCGTATACTTACTTCCTTTCACCAACTTGCAACTTTTTTCTATTCTCTAATGCGTTTTGAATTTATTTTCCTACTTTTCAAATTAACCTGTAGCATGGCTAATGGAAAAAGGGTCTAAGCGATAATTTCACGCCTTCTTGCAATTCTTACAGCCAAAAGGGCGTATGTATATATGGGGGATTCCAAGCAAATTCACCTACGCCATGACCCTTATCGTTTTAGATTCTTCTGATATCTTTTATTCTGCCTAACCTCAACCTTCAAAAGACAAAGAAAATTTTCAAAAATTTTATTTTCCACATTTTTTGTTATTTTACACAACATTCAAATCATATCAAAAGCGCCACTTTTTTTCTTTTTAAAATAATTGGGTGAATTCACTGATCTGAAACGATGATTTTAGGTTCAGTGAGAAATTTGTCGCATTTCAATTTTAATTTCCTTTTCCTTTTCATCGAATGTATGATGAAAAATTTTTAATTTTCCAACGGGCCACGCCTGACCCTGTTAGTTTAGGTAGACAAAAAATTTATGTAAAAAGATTCGAGTATTAGGTTGAGTAAAAAATTCGCCGCATTTCAATTAACAATTTTTTTTCCATTTCATTGAATTTATGACAAATAATTGCTGGTACATTTTTTTTGGCCTCACAGCTGCCAGAGGATCAGTTTGTGTCTTAAATGAGATACCCTTAGAATTTTAACTTTTCCATAGATATTTAATAGGGGCGTCCAACGAATTTTCTGATTAATATTCAATCAAAACACATAAAAACCATGATATTTCTCAAATTTAAATATTAGAATTACATTATTTTATTTCATTCAGTGGCGTTCGTTGGCAATAGCGATGCTCGCTCTTTCTTATGGCAAGTGGGATACTGGCTGAAGATTAAATTTGACAACTTGCAAAATGTATTTACTTTCATCAACGTCTTTTGTCAATAATAAATTCAAATCTTGGGCCATAGCAACTGCTCTTTCAGCAGGATCATTCACTGCTTTTAAGCGCTGGGGGCTTATCACGGTTCTTTCACGTGAGAACGCTCACCTCGTCCTGGCATTCTTATTGGTCCGCGGCGTTTAGTCAGCCAATAAGAATGCTAGGACGAGGTGAGCGTTCTCACGTGAAAGAACCGTGATAAGCCCCCTGTAAAGTTTCCATACATTTCATATAAGACGCCTCTGTTTTCCATGATTCCAGACTCACGTCAAGAAGATCATAAGGCAAGTTAAACAATAACAGTGATTTTTTAGTGATGAAATCACTCACATCTTTATCAAGCATTATCTTACAATCACCTTCTTCGACTACAACTCGATTTTGGACTATCTGTGCACCCTCTCGTTCTTTGATGGCATGAACCATTTATTATTTAACTTAATTAGCCACTGTGTCGAAAGGAGTTGTAGTCGAAGAAGCTGATTGTGAGACAGTGCTTCATAAAGATGTGAATGATTTTATAACTACAAAAATCACTGTTTTTGTTTAATCAGTATAACTTGCCTTATGATTTTCTTGACGTCAGTCTGGAATCATGGAAACCAGATGCATCTTATATTGAATGTATGGAAATTATATAGGGCTTGAAAGTAATTAATGATCCTGTTGAAAGAGCAGTTGCTTTGGCCCAGGCTTTTAGTTTATTATTGACAAAAGACGAAGATGAAAGGCAATACCTTTTGCAAGTTGTAAAATTTTATCTTGAGCTGTATCCCACTTGTCAAAATCAAGAGCTACCATCACTATTTCCAGCAAACGCCACCGAATAAAAAAATGAATGTAATTATAATAATAATATTTGAGTAACATGGACAAAATTTTTTTGTTTTCATCTTAATAAATGTTCCATATCTTCCTTTATAACATATCAAAATTTCAATTCGAAACGTAGTAAATGGCCTAACTAACATATATCCTTAATACTAAGTACTCTTTGAATATTGTTCAATAATTGTATTATTTCATTTTACTTACATTATTAATAGTAATATAATAGTTTACGATATTAATTTTCATCTAACCTTCTCGTTGGACCATATGACAGCCGCCCATTCGGCAGCCCAGTGCAAATGGTTTCTAGCGAACGCCATCCTCTCTTCACGGTGCAGATCCGAGAGCGGTGTTTTCCTCTTAGGCCGGTGCGCCGTGATGTTCGTCGCTTTAAGTCGTCGAGCAACGGTTCGTCGAGAAATCGGTAGACCCGTTTTCTCCCGCACTTTACACGCGGTGGTAAACGGGTTCCCCGCAACAACATCCCGTATACCGTCATCTTCTTCCGGGGTAGTTTTTTTTGGACGTTTGTTGTGTTTCCGGTGGTCCGCCAACGCGGCATCGCTACCTTCTTCGTACTTCCTGATCCACAACCGTACGGTTTTGATATTGCACCCAATTATTCTCCGGATCGCAGTCGCTGAATTTCCACTCTCCCACAGACCAATAATGCGCCCACGAATTTGGCATTTATAATTCGCATATCGGTGTCTTTCGGCGGGGACGGGTGGAGCATCATCTGGCTGAGGAGAATCCGGAGGCTCGATATCGGGCTCGATATGCACGTGCTCGTTATCGAGCACGTTGTCCGGCTCGATGCCTACCCCGGGTGAAGGAGGCAAGTCCATGTTTAAAGATCGCGAATATCACGAATAAAAAATTTTTAAAAAATCACGAAAAAAAATAAGCAGAAAAAAAACGAATATTATGAAGAATGTCACGAAAATCACGAAAAATGTCACAGAAATAACGATAACAACACACGAAAATAACGAACGAGAACACGAAAAATACGAAAGATAAGCACGAAAAACACGAAAGATAAACACGAAAAAAAGAACGACAAACACGAAGAAACACACGGAAATAACGACAAGAAAGCAGGGATCTTTATTCGAGACGTTGACGTTTGCACCGACCAAAAGCTAATAATATTCTCTTATCTTCGTTACCTTCATGCGTTTATCGCAACGCCGTTCCTTTTTTTCGATCTTACAATTTTTTTTCCAATGCTTTACGATATGTGGGAAATACTTGCTTTACAATGCTTTACCATATGTGGGAAATACCAAGTGGGGGAAATTATTTTGTACTCCGATTTAGGAAATCGTCCCGTAATCTCACATTTCATTTCCAAACGACCTATTCAACTAGTGGCATACTTTTCTCTCTAAAGATGCTGAAAAATACAGTCAAAAGTAGATCCAATTTTTTTGCACGTATGAATTGAAATAAATGTTATGACCTCAAGGACAAGCACTTTCGGATTTCGAATCATTATTCCAATCTTTTTTAATTTTTTTTTTTTTTATCGATACTTTTATTATAAAAGCTTCCAGATTGAGACGATATCGAGAAATAATAATTGTATCCAAGTATGGTAACATTATTTATTATTCTCATTATCTAAATTCAAAAATTACCTTCATGGCCCTCGGGATCATTTTTTCTAGGCAAAAGCTGAAAAGTTCCACCACGATCCCCAACTGAATGTTATTTTATCTGTCTACGCATTCAAGTCATGAGGAAAAAATAAAACTTTGAATAAATCCTATAACCACAAGGACAAGCCAATTTGGATTTTGGCTAAACTTTTAACTTACCTCGTCGAAGGTTTCTTCGTTGTGAAAATTGACACATGGAGAGAATTTCGAGAACCAAGAATTTATACCACGTATGGAAATTTTTTTTTTGCTCCGATTTCGGACATCGTACCCTCATCTCACATAATTTTCGTCCAAGTGACGTATTGGACTCGTAGCGTATTTTTTACTAGTCAGATGCTGAAAAATACCGTCGAAGCAGCCTAATTATTTTGAACCTTTCCATGCATCCGTGTGATGAGAATAATAATTTTAAACAAATCCGTTTCGATCCGATTGCTGCAAACACAAAATGCGTGTGTCCTCTGTTGTCACATTTAGTAATAAAATATGGATTATAATGTTATTACTTTAATAATTGATAACATGTACAATCCTTTTGATTGTGCAAATTAAAAGTGATATTTGTAATAAATAAATGGTAAATAAAATTCATTTGACTTGTTATTTTTTATTATGTTTTGTAGGTTACAATACATTAGAGGCTTACAATAAATGAAATTATAATTTGTTCACATTTCATTAAACCTGTACAATTTATATGAAAAATCCTAAACATCTTCAATGTATGGCTTCGGATTTCGAAGGCATGAGGGTCAAAACTCTCATGTACTCGCCATGGTGTAGGCTATAAAGAGGATCCACCGTCATATCGATGAACCCTGAAATAGTAAAAATAATCTATGCAGTGCGATTTTCGATAAGCAAAATCTGTAAATCATACAAGCAATATGGGTAACTTTTAAGAAACTTTTCATGCATAATCACCAAGCTCCTGTCAATATGAGATAAAAAATAGACATTTCTGTTGCATGTACTTTCATTATCAATCCATCTTTCATATTGCCTTTTAATCTTCAACACACATGATCAAAATATTCAAAAAGCTTGAGAATGCTCTGGGGGCGCACACGAAAAGTTGAGGATTACTGTACTCTGATAAGAAATTATTGAGGTAGAATGATGTGAAAAGTGAGTGGAAATCGGCAAAATGATATATACATTTAAATGCTATTTCTTATTTACTTTATTTGTTCTTTTTTTTTATCAACAGCTAATACTAACCAAAAAAAAAAACAAAAAAATCAAAGCCCTCAATATTCCACAAAATCATGAGAATGAATGGAAAATAATGATCGGCCTGGTTATCATATACCTAACTCATTCGTGTTATAAATCACGACCTTCAGTAAAACGGACATGTCTAAAATAAACTTAGATTATTCGTGCATAATACAGCATTTGTCAGATTTTTAAATGTGTTTTGTTTAATCGAAACAAATATTTACGCGGTTCCACTATGATACATTCCTTGTCCCAATGTCTCCTTTCGATATCATTATTGCGTAAGTCTAAGTGACATAATATATGTTTTGCCACGTGATGAAACAGAAGTGAACAATTTTGGAGCATTACAATTATTGACCCTACGCTTAAAACCATCCAACTTCCCGTAAAATAATCTGTATCTAGTGCATTTGAACGTTCTAAAATATAATCTGATTTATTCCCATACCTCTTACAGCCTCTACAACGCTGACGGGAATTTTGTCATATCCACCTTTACCCGTTGCCGTCATATTTTTCAATGCATCCTTCCCAACGATCGATTTAATTAGACGCCTACACATTTCTTTGGGGTTCGTCGACCATCTCCGTTTTATGAAATCCAAGTCAGCGCGTTTTATATATACATTAGATCCAGGAAGGAGTTCAATCTATGTGAAAATGACACCAATGAAACTTCTATCATCCCTACAATGGACGAATGTATCTTGAGCTTCAAACACACGCAGATTAAGCACTAATTGAAATACATAATTTAACATTTTGAAAAATTTCGTAACGACCTGGATCCTTTTACCGATTATTGAAAATTTCAATACCAATTATTCCTTAATGATCGGGCCTGTTAAAAATTTCCCTACATATTCATTGGTCAGTACAAATTGAAGCATGCCATATTGAAATTTATAGAGGTGAACACAATTCTATTTTTTTGTAAATATTTAAATATTAAGGTAGTTCTATCGCTGCAATTAGCTATTAATGTCTAAATGATGATTCCTAAAAATATTGGATATATGGGTTAAAATTAATAAATATTAAATAAGCTTACCCAGGTGAATACAATTAATCAACGGTTTATTATAAATAATTATGTAATTAGTAAAATAGTAATTGCAACGACTGAAGTATTACTAGATCTCGTATGATATTTACGTGTGGCAACGTTGCGTTTTCTTTCTCTTTTCATTCTCGTGCCCTCTCACTCTCTCGCCCGCTCTATTGACGTTGACGCGGAGAGGTTATGTTGTTCGACTTGTCAAATACCGCTTTCGTTTCGATATCGCGTTGCCACATTTTTTCACCGTCATGACATTATGCCATGAGTTGTGTATCATTACCCGGATGCTCGTATTAAAATCAGTATAGCTTAAAAAATTGGTCGACAATCATATATTTTTTTAGGCCTGTTAGATTTTTACGTGTTTAATGAATCCAAGTCTCGTTTTTTGTAAGAATCTTTTGGATTTTCCATAAGATATATCGTTTTAAAGTGACCGGAAATCGGTTCTTCTATATGCCGAAGCAAATTTGCCTTGAGGAATTGGCATTTTCAAGTATTAATTTCTCGGTAATTAGGTCGATAAGGGGCATTGACGTTTCGCGAAATCAATAAATATATTAAAATTGAAGATATTGAAAAAAAAAAAAATTTTAATCTTATGGATTAGCTACCACGATAGAACTACCTTAATAATATCTGCAAAATTACATCGGGTCTCGCCAAGCTTTTTAAACCATTATTGAATGAGACACTTACAAAATTTAGCCCGATATCCCAACATTCAATAACAAAAAACAAACATACAGCGATTAAAATTGTATTTAAAAAATTATACAATTCACACAATCCGATCACCGATTCTCGCTGCATCCATTACAAATCATTTATCTTCCGTGTTGTACTTCTGTAATAAATTGTGGCATCATATTCACGAAAGTTGAAGGAACGGACGCATTTTCGAAAATATTTAAGTCCCATCAAATCGAAAAATGTTAAGCGTTTTTACAGTATGAAATTAAAAGGGAAAAAGGATTGATTGTCAATGCATGTGCTACATATGATCGAGATAGGTCAAGTCGTTCTTAGCTTCTAATCATTATAACTTTATTAAATTACGACATTCGTAAACACGCATACATTCATAGGGGTACTATTGAAAATTGTGTTTCTCTGATGTTTTCGCCCATCATCCTGAATACATTGACATTAACATTAACAACTGATATATTTTCGCGAAAACAAATGTTCCTCCACGAGAGAGTGAAAATGTGGACTATTATATAACGACAGAAAATTTGTAAAAAGTTACATTATATCTAACATTTTTTTCTAATAAAAACTTCGAATAGATTTTATTATTGTAATACATTTGGACTATATTATCTATAAAGATAATAACGTCCACGTTTCACGCAAGAGCAATCTTTATACTGACCAATCTTTATACTGACTCATACTGAAATTGATACAGGAAAGACAAGTAATTCGCTATGCAATCACTCACAAGGAAAGTACCCCAATGTCGATCTCTCAGATTTTGATCTATTTAATACATGTTGTGGTGAATCGAAAAGTGAGCAGCACGCAATTTTTGTATCGGCCGTACAACATTTTAAGGGGGTGAAAGTACCCTCTAAAGGTGGAGGTATCAACCGTAAATTTCGTTGTATCACCCATAAGAATATAATATTTATTAACCGAACCAGCTGGAAAATTTGTATCATAAAAAGAAAGGGAAAATGTGATTTTCTCAATAAGATACAAATTTCAGGGGGTTAGCCACTCCTATACGTTATTAAATGTATGCCAAAAATGGTTAAATATAAGTCCACAAAGCTTACAAATATATTATATATTGCACATGAACAGAAACAAAAATTCACGTACTTTCTGATTTTCCTGGAAAAAAATATTATACCGGGCAATAACCCCCGAACCCTGTTTATCTTTCGTTAATGCAAAAAATTGTCAAATTGAAATTTTAAAATCTGGAAAAAATACATGTTGCATATGAACACTAAAGAAAATTAACGTATTTCAGGATATTCCTGAAAAAAACAAAAATATATATATTGGACGTGGTAACCACCCCCGAATGCTGTTTCTCTTGCGTGTATGCAAAAAATGGTGAAATTAAAGTATCCAAATCAGAAAAAATATATCTTTGTACTTTGAACACTTTCTTCATGATTGTTCAAGATTCGAAAATTGATAACATTTTGTTTTAGATTTTCGTAGCAACAGACTATACGAATAAAACGTATGAACATTCAGTCAAACAATAACTTTGTCTTTGTTCCCGATGATTTTTTTTTAGTATTTCACGATACAGTGAGAAAATTAAGGAATCTCAACAATTGAAAGCATTTACCGGTACTTACCTCGTCCTAATTTGTGTTTGGGGAATATAAAAAAACCCGTGAATTTTATTTGGTGTTTATACGGAATATATATTTATCCGCATTTTTTTAAACTTGAATTTGACCATTGTTCGCAAGATAAACAGCGTTCAGGGGTACTTGCCATTTCCAATATATTTTGTCGGTAAAGTTAAAAAAACACCACAACTATCGTTTCTGACCATACGCATTACATATTTATTCCGATTGTTAGACTTGAATTGGACGATTGATTTCATACATTTAATCATATTTAGGGCTGACTCACCCCCTTACATTTTTTTCTATTTGAGATAATCACATTTCTCATTTCTCCTTATAAGATAATATGTTCAGTTTATTTGGTGATAACATTTTATTTGCTTATGGGTGAAACAAAGAAATTGATTCGTGACACCGCCATCTTTGGAGGCTACGTTCACTCGCTTTACGTGTTTTATAGCCGTAAAAAATGCGTTTCGATTACTTTTCGATGCACTTCAACACATATTAAGTAAATCAAAATCGAAGAGATCGGCCCCGGATATCGTCCTTCTTAGTTATCATTGGTACATTATTATTGAGACAGGCTTTTTTTTCTTGAATTTACTTTGCGTATAATCTTATTCTTTCGACAATTTCTTTGTCGGGGCCTTCACCCGGCGCGGCCTGGGTCGAAGCTGCCGGGGCTCAAGAATCGATGATTTACAACAAATAGTTTATTTATGCAATAGTTGGACGCCAGTTGTTTTTTCGAGAAACAACAACGATAAATTTCTACTCAGGGAGTGAGAAAGGGAGTCAGACGACCCAGAGTAAGAAAGAATGAAGTAGGAAAATATATAAATAGGATGAAATGATTTCTTTACTTACAGTTCGATTCGGTATTACGCTTCTCGTATTCTTTATTTAAAACGATTGGGCTTCTCGGGGATCGACTCTCGCAACGCTCTTGTTTTGGCGGTGTTTTATATAATCGATTACTTGACAAAATATATGGACGCACACAATGAGCTCTAAGACAGAACTTTTCGACAAATCGAACCTCGCTCGTCGAGGGTTCAGCGCAGAGTATCGCACGAGCGCGTCGGGCTTCATGCCGGCAACCACGTGGCTTGCCGCGACGCGTATTCGATTCGGCCTCCTGATTGGTCTAAGGGTTTTCTAATGGAAATTTGAGCGCGCAAATACAAATGTATATTCGATACGAATCTTATTCTCTAAGATTCCCGAGGAGCCCCGGGCAATTCGCTCCGACGGTAAGGCCAAATCGACATCTCCTGTCACATCCCCCCCTTTGACCTTAACGTCGGTGGACAGTTACCTGTATTCCATCCCATCCCTTGCATAGCCTTGTAAATTATTTCCTTTGACTGAAAATGTTAAGAGCAACAAAAAAAAAAGACAAGAATTGGTATGCAAGTTAGATATTTTCGTTCTTCATTCCTTCATAGGATGTGGATGGGTTAGGTTTTACGCAACGCAATATCTTAAGTTCTAATTAGTTCCGACTTTTACCTTTTATTTTGATTAAATGAACATAGTTGTTTTTTTTTTTTTTTTTTTTTTTTTTTTTTTTCGGTTCGAAAGTAATAATAAAAAAAATTTTAGAAAACACCCGAAAATACAAAAAAATTTAACCAAATGGTACTCGGTACAAAAACACAAAAAGAATATATCGAATGGTACTCGATATAAAGGAATAAGGTTTTATGAAAAAAAAATTGAACCTCGGTGGGTCGTTTAAGTCGCATGGTAATCGATGCGAAGGAAGAAAATAATACTGTTAATGAAGGGAAAAGGAAAAGTACATCCCGCGGGATCGTTTACGCGCTGGGTTTCTTGTACTTTGTTGGAACGAGCACCGTGTATTCTACGCCGTCGTCGAGTTCCGGACGATCTTCCATCACGTCATCGAGGTGTCGATAAATCGGTGGCTGGAGTAGCGCTTCCACAGCCAGTTGGCGTCTCTCCTCCGTGAGTTGTAGAGGAATTGGAATTCGCGGGCTTGCGATTATCGGCGCGGTCTCGAGAGCATTTTCGCGTATGAGGAATGCCCGTATCTTTTTCGGTGGGTCGTTAGGGTCGGAGAACTTCACCTTGATTCTCTTTTTCAACGCAGAATCTCCCTCTCCGAGTAGTGGTCGATGATCGGCTGGGACCATCCAAGTGGGCCATGTGGCGTAATTAAGCCTCAACCAGTCGACGATGGGTTGGTACCGGATATTACATTCTGGACACTCCGGGCAGAAGAGCGACAAGTCTCTAGAACATCCCGCGCATCTCTCCAACATCCTTTCATGTTCGACTCCATGGGGATATATGCAGTCTTGAGTGTCGAATCCCTCAGCTCCGCATATGTGGCAGAATCCCGGTCTGTATGGAAGCTGACACTTCCAGAAGTGATGGGTCTCTGATCGACAGTTAATGCAACCGATAACATACTGCTTTCCCACCTGCGTAACGTAGGTTTGTGTCCCGCGGTCGACTTTTCGAGAGTTCATTCTGTCGATGAGGATTTGTCCTCTCTTCATAACCAGTCTGCCCAGCTGTTTCTGGGTTAGGATCCGACAGTCGACGTAGAATGATCTATTCTCGTTCCTCCTTTCTTCTGGCTCGATGAGATTCAATTCCTTTAGGACTTCATCGAACGTCGGCAATGTCCTTGCGGGAGGCGGATGAACCGTTACCGATGGAGCCAGCAGTGCCCTTGGGTTGTCGGTCGAGAGTTTGTCTCTTGACAGGGCCGCCGACTTCTCCTTCGGGTGGTTGGTGCTTTCGTTACGTCGACGCAATCGATTTTCTTTCTCAACGTCCTCTGGGGTGCAGATGGTGTAGGTTGACCTGAGTTCCGGCGGCGGGAGATTTTTAATCTGTTCGAGGATCTTTTGCACCTCCGCAGCGGTGTCCGAAGTCCTTTTAGTTTTCGGGGTTGTTCCAGTCGATGTAGAGGCCCCTTGTTGAAAAGGAGTAAGCTTCAATTCCTCCTTCTCCCTCGTCGCCATGGCGCATAATTTTGTGGAAGGAGACTTGGGAGATTCTTCGATGACGGACTTGTTGTCCAGCGTTGCCGGCATTATCGATTGAGGGGCATCGTCCAGTTCATTCGATGTCGCTCCTCCCTTTTCCCCCGCGTCGGACGTAAGGTCAATTATTGACGAGCTTTTCGACGTATTCCCGCTCTCGAGATCTTCGATTTTTCGGCTTACTTCTTCCAGCTGAGCTTGGATCGACAATTTCTTTTGTAGGAGCTCGTCCAGCTCCCCGCTCGACCTCGGCGTGCTTTCGGAGTTCTCCGATGACGCAGACATGATCTCTCTCGCTGACGGCTGTTGTTTCGATCTATAGGGGAGTTTTCAAATTTTCCTCAAGCTCCGTCGCGGTATTTTCAAGTCGGATATATAATATTTTCCAAGCTTTTTATTTTTATTATCGACCAGTTCGACAGTCATTGGGCCAAGAATTTTTTCTACCCTAGCTGGGCCTAGATAACGGTGGGCCAGCTTGGCATTGTAACCGTCTGCCTTATTACTTAACTTTTTATTCGGGTAAAATACTTCTGTTCCCTTTTTTATGTCGACCTGGAGAGTTTTGTCTTTGTTTCGCTTGGCAAGTCTGTTATCTACATGTTTTTTAAGATAAATTTCGATTTTGTGTCGGAACTCGTCGATTTTATTCATACGTTCAACCCATTGGTTTTCCCCGACCTCGCTTTCCTGAGAGCTTTCGTTACTATCTGCAAACTTTCGCTTAACGGTAGCTTCGCGGCCGTGATTCAAAAAGAACGGGGAGATTCGGGTGCCTGCATGGGGCACAGTATTGTATGCTAGCTGGAATTTTGATACGTACTGATCCCACTCGTTTTGTTTATTATCTTTTATAAAAGCCGCGACCATGGGTTTTACAGTTCGATTTACTCGCTCGACAGGATTCGATTGAGGATGGGCCAGGGGGGTCGTTAATTGTCTTACGCCTCTGGCTTGTAAGAAACTCGATACATCTTTGTTACAATATTCTTTACCATTGTCTGAGATTAGGGTATGGGGTGTGCCCCACCGATCAAATATGATATCGAGTAATTTTACGATGGTTTTTCCCGTTTTATCTCGCGTCGGAAACAATTCGATATATTTTGTGTTTAGATCTTGCACTACTACGATATACGAGTTTCCTTTCTTCGATCGAGTCATGTCAGCTGTGTCGATCGCGATTTGAGACCACGGGGTTTGGAGCGGTCTTGTTGTTAAAGGACCGTGCTTGGGTTTCTGGTCGTGTTTCACCCTGACGCATATATCGCATTCGTCTACAAAAGATTTAACGTCCTCGGTCATCCCGGGCCAATACCAATTTTGCCTGATTCGATCTAGGGTTTTATCTCGACCTAAGTGTCCCGCTTGGGGCGACTCGTGATTATCGCGGAGAATTTCTTTCATATTATCCGGTTTTATTACCGTCTTCCAAGGGTGTTCGTCGTCGATCAGGGCTTTGGCGTAGTCTGGTCGGTGATATTTGAGCTCGTTATTTTCGATTTTCCATTCCGGAAACCTATCGGGGTGTTTCGCGACAAGTTCTTTTTTTGTTTCATACCAGTCTTTGTTACAAATTGAATTTAATTTAATACGATTTCTAACCGTTTCCTCGACTACGTTTTCCCAGCCCAAGGGGTCTACGTCAATGTCGAACATACGTGATAGGGTGTCCGGCGCCTCGTTTAATGTTCCCCGTTTGTGTTCGATAGTTAGGTTGTGTTGGAGTAGATAGATTGCCCAACGGGCTAATCGACCGACTGGGTTTTTTAAATTATAAAGCCATTTTAATGCCTGGTGATCAGTTACAACTTTAAATTTCATACCCTCTAAATAACACCTCAGTTTTTCCACGGACCACACGACAGCTAAGCATTCCTTTTCTGTCGTGGTATAATGAAATTCGGCGCCCCTGAGAGGTCGGCTCAATGCTTCGATTAATATTTCTTTATCGGAACTCGGGTCCTTTTGAACGAGTATCGCGCCTAACCCGAAGTCGCTAGAGTCTGTGTACAGGATAAACGGCTCACCCGGTATCGGCGTATACAATCTGGGGACGTCGATTAACGCTTTCTTCACCTCATCGAATGAATTTTGCTCGACTTCGGTCCAATTCCACGGTGTTTTCGGACTTGTGAGTTTATTCAATGGGCCCTGGATTTTTGCTATGTTTTTTAAGTGTCGGTGGTACCAATTTACGAGTCCGTTGAATTGACGTAATTGAGTACGGTCTTGCGGTACGGGGTAATCGATTATCGGCTGAATTTTTTCCGGATTGGGTCTCATTCCGAATTCGTCGATAATGTATCCGAGGTATTTTACTTCGCGGCACGCGAAACTACTCTTTTCTCTATTTAATTTTAGTTTTGCCTCGCGTAAAACCTCGAATAAAATGGACAACAACGTGAGGTGTTCTTCCAGTTTTTCGCTAACGATTATCCAATCATCCAAGTAAACAAAAATTTTATCGATCCAATAATTTGGAAGTTTCCGCTCGATAATTATTTCTTTAATACGTCGTTTGAGTTTATCCATTAATCGTTGAAAATTTGACGGTGCCCCTGTTAATCTGTATGGCATCCGGAGCCATTCAAGCAAGCCTTTACCCTCGACAACAAACGCGGTGATCTTTTTACTATTCTCTGACATGGGTATCTGGTGAAATGCTTCACTCATATCCAGTGTCGATATTAATTTTGCGTTGCCAAGTTGGGACAGTATTGAACCCATTTGTGGTAGGGGGCACGCGGGCTTTTTCGTTTTTAAATTTACGGCTCTATAATCGATACAAAATCTGAGGCCACCGTTAGCCTTGGGTGCTACTACCGGTGAGCTGGCCCAATCACTATTGCTCCAAGCGACGTATTTCTTTTCAAGTAGTCTATCAACTTCCTCGTCGATAAATTTACGTATTACCTCGCTTCTACGGTATGGTTTTTGTCTGTGGGGGATAGGGTCGTCCAATTCTATCTCGTGTTCTATCAGGTTCGTGACGCCTACCGATTCCTTGTCGAATTTTGCGAATTCTGTGTCAAGAAAATTCTTTAGAATTTCTGTCTCGTTCATGGTTAATGCTGTTAATTCTGTCGGGAAGAGGCATCGACGTGACAAGGGAAAAGAAAACTCGCTTCCCGTTAACGTCCACGTATTATTCTCTGGGTCGATTTTTACTTTGAAACTCAGGTAGAAATCCATACTCAAAATTATATCGTTCGATGCGCCTCGCAAAATACTAAACCATTGAGGGCCATATACGTCACCTATATCGATCATGAAACACGTTCCCCCCTCACTTTTTACTATCGAACTGTCGCCTAGGCAAATGCCTGAAATTGACGTGGAATCTGGCCCTACTTCCTGCATTTTATATTGTTCGACGCGACCGAAAGCCCTGGGGCTTATATAACTCCGCTCGCTACCACAATCGATAATTCCACTTAAATTTTGGCCACAGATTTCGATAGTTACGGGAACTTTAGTGACATATACAGGTTCTTTTGTTCCTTTCTCGTTTCTTAAGAGCATGTGAAAGGCGACGGCGAACTCGAACGGGGTCGGCATAGTAGTGTACGGGGCGCGTTACCGCCTAAGCGGACCGCGCCACCGCTAGATGGCCCCACACAAAAAGCAGCTACAGGCGTACATGACGCCTAAGCATGTATGCGTGCGTGGAAATATTTATGCCTGCACACAAATGTATTCACACGCGTTGCCGAGAACCTGTAGTATATATAGTCTCGGCAACTAACAGTACATCGACTCTTTCTCTCTCTCTTTATCTCTCTCGCTCGCTCGTTCTCTCTTGGAGAATCGACTGTGGGTAGGTCAACGGAAATTCGACAAGCCCCGACATATTCATAGTCAGCTCGAAGAGTTTTCGAGCGAGGATACTAGATTCTCGATCGATTCTCGTAGAAATGAATCGTCGAGCTCACGGTAAGAGAGCATCGTCGGTGGAGAGTGTGTATCTTTACCGAGAAAAATGAATCTCGGCTAAAATGACTCTCTCTCTCTCTCTCTCTCTCTCTCTCTCTCTCTCTCTCTCTCCCTCTCTCTCTCTCTCTATCTAGGAGAGTCGATTGCAGGTACGCGATCGAAAATGCGACGAGCCATGACATATTGCAATAGGCGAGTTCTCGGCCGAGAATATTAGATTCTCCAGCAAATCTCGTCGAAATGAATCGTCCGACTCGTCTAACGATGCTAGAAGAGCGCCGTCGATCGAGCGTATTTATCATCGATGAGACAATTTCGGCAAAAATGTCTCTCTCTCTTCTCTCTCTCTCTCTCTCCTTATGTCTCGCTCTCTCTTGGAGAGTCGATTGTACGTACCCGAGCAAAAATTCGACGAGCCCTGACATATTCAAACAGACGAGATCTGGCGGAGAATACTAGATTCTCGATCGAGTCTCGTCGAAATAAATTGTCGGACTCGTCGAATGATGCTAAAAGAGCATCGTCGATCGAGCGTGTTTATCATCACCGAAAACATGCAATTTCGGTGGCAAAGCACTCTTGCTTATGGCGAGTTTACTGTACTACGTACGCGATCAGCAACTCAACGAGCGCGAATACATTCGGACTGATGAGTTCTCGCTCGCGAATCGATAATTCTCTATCTAGTCCTATCTAAACAAACTGCCTCGCTCGTCGATTGACGGCAAAAGAGTTCCGTCAATTGAGCGTTTATATTTTTACCGAAAACATGTAATCTCGGCCAAAATTATTTTTTCTCTCTCTTTCTCTCTCTAGCTCTTTCTATTGGAGAGTCGATTACAGTTACGGCGTTACTGCCTAAGCGGACCGAGCCACCGCTAGATGGCTCCACAATAGAACCAGCTTCGAGCGTACGTGACGCCTAAGCATGCATGCGTGCGTGGAAATATTTGTGCCTCTACACAAATTTATTCAGACGCGTCACCGAGAACGTGCAATCTCTGCGAAAATTACTTTTTTCTCTCTCTTTCTCTCTCTCTCTTGGAGAGTCAACTGTCCGTATACGCGATCGAAAAACCGATGAGACCCGACATATTCGAATCGACGAGTTCTCGGCCGAGAATATTAGATTCCCGGTTGAGCACTTTCGAAATGAATCTTCTGACTCGTCGAACGATGCTAAAAGAGCATCGTCGATTCAGCGTGTTTGTCATCACCGAGAACGTGCAATCTCGGCGAAAATTACTTTTTCTCTCTCTCCCTCTCGCTCTCTCTTGGAGAGTCTACTGTTTGTATACGCGATCGAAAATTCGATGAGACCCGACGTATTCAAATCGACGAGTTCTCGGCTGAGAATACTAGATTCTCGGTTGAGCACTTTCGAAATGAATCTTCGGACTCGTCGAACGATGCTAAAAGAGCATCGTCGATTCAGCGTGTTTGTCATCACCGAGAACGTGCAATCTCGGCGAACATTACTTTTTCTCTCTCTCCCTCTCGCTCTCTCTTGGAGAGTCTACTGTTTGTATACGCGATCGAAAATTCGATGAGACCCGACGTATTCAAATCGACGAGTTCTCGGCTGAGAATACTAGATTCTCGGTTGAGCACTTTCGAAATGAATCTTCGGACTCGTCGAACGATGCTAAAAGAGCATCGTCGATTCAGCGTGTTTGTCATCACCGAGAACGTGCAATCTCGGCGAAAATTACTTTTTCTCTCTCTACCTCTCGCTCTCTCTTGGAGAGTCTACTGTTTGTATACGCGATCGAAAATTCGATGAGACCCGACGTATTCGAATCGACGAGTTCTCGGCTGTGAATACTAGATTCTCGGTTGAGCACTTTCGAAATGAATCCTCGGACTCGTCGAACGATGCTAAAAGAGCATCGTCGATTCAGCGTGTTTGTCATCACCGAGAACGTGCAATCTCGGCGAAAATTACTTTTTCCCTCTCTACCTCTCGCTCTCTCTTGGAGAGTCTACTGTTTGTATACGCGATCGAAAATTCGATGAGACCCGACGTTTTCGAATCGACGAGTTCTCGGCTGAGAATACTAGATTCTCGGTTGAGCACTTTCGAAATGAATCTTCGGACTCGTCGAACGATGCTAAAAGAGCATCGTCGATTCAGCGTGTTTGTCATCACCGAGAACGTGCAATCTCGGCGAAAATTACTTTTTCTCTCTCTACCTCTCGCTCTCTCTTGGAGAGTCTACTGTTTGTATACGCGATCGAAAATTCGATGAGACCCGACGTATTCGAATCGACGAGTTCTCGGCTGTGAATACTAGATTCTCGGTTGAGCACTTTCGAAATGAATCCTCGGACTCGTCGAACGATGCTAAAAGAGCATCGTCGATTCAGCGTGTTTGTCATCACCGAGAACGTGCAATCTCGGCGAAAATTACTTTTTCCCTCTCTACCTCTCGCTCTCTCTTGGAGAGTCTACTGTTTGTATACGCGATCGAAAATTCGATGAGACCCGACGTTTTCGAATCGACGAGTTCTCGGCTGAGAATACTAGATTCTCGGTTGAGCACTTTCGAAATGAATCTTCGGACTCGTCGAACGATGCTAAAAGAGCATCGTCGATTCAGCGTTTTTGTCATCACCGAGAACGTGCAATCTCGGCGAACATTACTTTTTCTCTCTCTCCCTCTCGCTCTCTCTTGGAGAGTCTACTGTTTGTATACGCGATCGAAAATTCGATGAGACCCGACGTATTCAAATCGACGAGTTCTCGGCTGAGAATACTAGATTCTCGGTTGAGCACTTTCGAAATGAATCTTCGGACTCGTCGAACGATGCTAAAAGAGCATCGTCGATTCAGCGTGTTTGTCATCACCGAGAACGTGCAATCTCGGCGAAAATGACTCTTTCTCACTCTCTGTCTTGGAGAGTCAACTGTCCGTATACGCGATCGAAAAATCGATGAGACCCGACGTATTCGAATCGACGAGTTCTCGGCCGAGAATACTAGATTCCCGGTCGTGCATCGTCGAAAAAAATCATCGCACTCGTCGAACGGTGCTAAAAGAGCATCGTCGATTCGGCGTGTTTGTCATCACCGAGAACGTGCAACCTCGGCGAATATTACTTTTTTTCTCTCTCTCCTTCGCTCTCTCTTGGAGAGTCGAAATAAAACATCACCAGCAAAAAACTATCAACAATAACAAAAAATAACAAAAAAAATAAACAAAACAGCACCAACAAACAACAATAATATACAGATAACAAAATATTCGCACACGAATCAGCACAAAATTTGACACGAGGCACGACGAACGACGACGCAGTATGAACTCGCACACACACACAGAGCTGTGTCAGCTGAGGGCTCACACGGGCAACCCCTACGTATAGAACGGCGCGCATGTGTGCTACAATTCTATCCGTACTAACACACGTATACTCTGCTATACTGCTGATGACGAAGCACGCGATCCTACCCCCTCACTGCATTGACTCGCTCGCTCTCACTCGCACTCACACGGCTCACGCATCATTCTCTCTCTCTCTCTCTCTCTCTCTCTCTCTCTCTCTTATTCTATTCCTTCATTCTCTTGTCCGGTGGATTTTGAAGTGAAACTTCTTTAGACGCGTTGAGAGTGAAATTTCAAGGTCGTGTCACGAAAAATCGCCACATTCCGTGACGCAGAAGAGACGAAAGATATTCTTTTGCAGAGGGAGACTGAGAGAGAGTGTAAGTCTTATGTCGTATATCTGCGTCTGTGAAAAACCAAGCTTTGGTCATTCCTCGGAGAATAATTCCTAGGGATTTTTTTTTCCGTTTCCAATGATGTAAAAACCGTATTTGCCGGAATAATTTTTATCGATCAGAGAGTTCAGTCTGTGAGGACTTTTTTGTTCCTTTTTTTATTCTCTAGTAACATAATTTTTTTCAGGCCCAATATTTTGAAAGAGCAATAGTTTTTGCATCTTAAAAAATAAATTTTAGTCATGTGCAGTTTCCAAACTATGCCTCTAGGTGAAAAATTGCTGAAATTTTTCGTTTATTATTTCACCCCCGATAAACGGATATTAAAATTTTTTTTCAGGCTAAGCAGATTGTTGTATCTGCAAAAATTAATTTCTTGTCACAATATCAGGTTTGTAAGAATAAAAAAAGAAATGAAACAACGTCTTAGGATTTATTCTTCTACAGCCGTACTTTACAAAATACAGATAATCAAAATGTTGCTTTGCAGATGCAAAACAAATGTACGTAATATTATTATATTCATAACACGTATACGTAATATTATTATATTTATTTTCTTCGAAAAATATTTTTTTGTGTATGTATTATAATTATTTCAGCTAAACAATATGTTATTGACCGTTAGGCCGTTACGATACTAATTGTGTTCGATTTTGTACATAATATATCCTAAATTTTTGTTACATTGATAGTAAGAATTCATCAATGAGAGACAGTCGGTATCGGGCCTACGAAATTAAACAATTTCAGGCACATCTCATTGTTTAATCAGAATATTATTTTACGATTTTCTCCAAAATGAAGCTTTGTTGTCTGAGAATTTGAATTTTTCTATACTATACTGTATTTGTATTTATTTTTTATACTGTAACATTATCCCCCTATCTTGGAATTGGAGTCACTCGTGGATACGATGTCAAAATCTCGTTATGCTACAATGCTCGTATACCTCGTGCACACACACTCAACACCTATTCCCACTTATGCGCGGCCCCACCCCAATAAGGGTAACGCCCTATGAACATTACACTAAAAATACAATGAACATAGTTTTCATAGTTTGAACAGACGCATTTTTTTTTAATTTTTTATGAATCAATCTCGCTTTAAGAAATGAGGTAGTTCTGAAGTATTTACAACGGCGTTATACCAACTAATAAATGAGCTCGTTATATTCCCGTGAAAAAATAATGAGACATGACCATATGTGATAATCACATCTGATTGTATCCGAAAAAGTGGCCAGGCCTGACAGTATATTGTCATGTCCACTCATATATTATCCGATCTGGTAGCATCAGGTCGTATATAAGTCAATACGACCAGATACGGTCACGCCTGGCCAATTTGTCGTGTGCGATCTGATATGATTCAACATAATACAATATATGATCAGATATGACGAAACTTTAAATATTATTTGATATTGCCATATGCAACCGTACATAATGTAATATGACCATATCCTAATATGATCATTAAATCTAAATAACGTATTTCCATTTATACGGCGAAAAGTGACATTGGTTTACCATTTGAAAATTCGCAATTCATTACCATTGAGGAAAGGATAATGGTAAATGAATGGCGATTTTCCAAAGGTAATATTCACCGTTAAAATGGCTTTTTGGTTTGAATGGTTAATGAATGGCGATGTTGGAGTGGTAATATTTACCATTCATTAACCATTATCATTTCTGGAATAATGATCGATGGCGAATTTTCGAATGTAACATTTTACAATTGTTTTTGTTGCACACTGTTTAGTGGCATCTTATCATTTAATACAATACACACTAATAACGGTTAAGAATGGATAAATATTACATAACAGCCCATACATCTCCGAAATGTTGCAGCAACGTTGCTGCAAACATTTGGCAACGTCAATATTTGAGGTTATGGTCAATAGACACTCGGTTAAGCGGCAAGCACCTACATACCCACGAATGGAACCAAAACTACCAAAAGAATTCGAACATAATTTTGCAGCAAACACAATAATACATTAATATACTTGTCAATAATAAAGCCGGGAGAATTCCGTCTGTACACTACAACTGCGTGAATGCTTCGCCATGCTGCGTATCGAGGTGAATTCGAAAGAGTGAGGCTCATATCTTGTCTCGATTTCAAAATTGTCTCTTTTAATTTCCGTGAAGCATGGAACAAACAACGAAAATTTCAAAATCCTGCATCACTGACTTCTTCAAATTAACGGGCTATTGTATTCCTTATCTGAGGCTCGGTTAGACGAGCCTTCATGAGTATATCGGATCGATTCCGGATATTACGAAAAAAAGGAACGAGCAACACCGACTCGTGCCGAAGATTGCGCTCATAACAGAGATGGTCGCGAAGCAATGAAATCGTTACACGGTTCCGCGTTGTACCAGGAACCACACGGGATTGACAAATCAAGAAGTTACTCTCGATACTCCGAAGCGGAAGGCTCCAACGAATACGAATGGAGGACGAAAAAGCCAAAATAAGAGGCGAAAGCAGGACGGAAGAAATCGACCTACACGATGGAATGCAATTTACGATCGGGAATCGTCCATCGAAGAGGGTAAAAATCGTTAAGCATACCATCATAGTAAAAGTGAGTGAGTGTTTTTTTCCATCGATTTTTTCAATCAATAATTTTTTTTCTTTCTTTCATCAATGACAAACAAGATCATTCGAAGAATAAAATATTTCTTCGTCAATCGCAATTAATTACGATTCGATGAATTATTTTATAATTTATTGAAATTTGGAACGTTTCAACAGCTGTATGAAGGCACAGACAAACGTTTCGCTTAGTGGCTCCTTCAATGCCGACTTTCGATACAACCTCATTGATTTTCACACCAATAACACGATGGTCCGAGGCAACGGAAAAATGTCATCTAAAAAACTTTTTGTAATTACAAAAAAAAAAAACAGGGCCACTCGAGCGAAAAGATGATCGAGGATATGGAAGATTCATTGGAAAATCTGAAAGTGCGTTTCGCCTTTTCACGACCGGCGATAACATTATGCACGATACCACCACTGGCAAATCTTTCGATGAATTGTCACCGTGCCCAATTGGCAAATTTGGCACGTTTCAACAGCTGGATAAAGGCACAGACAAACGTTTCGCTTAGTGGCTCCTTCAATGCCGGCTTTCGATACAACCTCATTGATTTTCACACCAAGAACACGAAATCCGATCAGCCGTTACGAAGTTATGATTTTTACAAAATTGAGAATTTATTAATCATTATCTCGAGAACCAACAATAGTGGGGGGATGAAATTTTGGTGAAATTCATGGATATATTGTTCTTTGAAATGCCCCCATACTGAATAATTTTTTCGAGACAAAAAAAAAGGGGTGGCTGAGTGACGTGAACGCAACATGTATCTACGCTATGAGTACACAATTATTTTGTTTTTAATTGTGTAATACCTTAAATGAAAATTAGTCATTTCAAAATTTTTTACTACACAAAGAAAATTTGTGAACGTAAAATTTTTGTTACACATTTCGAAAAAAATATCACTAAAATATAAACGAATAATGTTTATTATTAAATATTGCGGAATTTATTAAATAATTAAATCTTAATTAAATATTAACAATTTAATAATTAAATAGTAAATAAATAATTGAATAGTATCAAGAGATAGATCGTGATCGCACGCGTTCCCCAGTGCATTACGACTATCACTATACGACTCGGAGAGACGGAGAGAGATCGCACCAGTCCCCCAGTGTATTATGCCTGTAAGAGTAGCAGAGACAGAGCGAGAAAGAGATCGCACGCGTACCCTACTGCATTACGACTGTACGAGTAGGAGAGACGGAGCGAAAGAAAGAGAGACCGCATGGCCCCCCCACTGTATGATGGCTGTAGGAACGAAAGAGATGGAGCGAAAGAGAGATCGCATGAGTCCCCCCAGTGTATCTTGCCCGCAAGAGGAGAAGAGACGGAACGTATGCTCTGCCATTGGCTCTGCTCGCGGCAGAGAAGTATGCGTGGCATCGGTGAGCCGTCTGTGTACAACACAACCATGCAGTGTCGCGAGCGCCCTCGTCAACTGGGGGGACCGAACTACGCTGGGGGATTTGGCACACGAAAAGCATAGGAACTGGGCTTCTATGTACGTCTGACTTCGTTGGTATTATACATAAACTCATGATTCGCAAATTTAAGGTGTATTTGTCTATTAATTTTGATTTACATGTATTTTAAACATGTCGCACTGATCACGCAATTTTACCAAGCATGTACATATTAAATGTACTGTACTTTTACAGTGAAGTTACTGAGCATTAATGTAGTAATTTTAGCAAACCTGGGTATTATAAATCGACTCATGAGTTTATTTTTATTTTTTATTGCAAATTATAAACAAACATGAAATGAATCACTTGCATAAAGGTTCCGCACACATATTTTGTCGTTACTGAAAAAAAAAAAAAAAAAAAAAAAAATACGGCACGGATTACTCGAGACGATTTTATTCTCCTGGACAGGGACTCGAACCTCCGACCTAATACCTACCTATCCTACCTATCTTCCTAACACGCTACCCACTACGCTATCGACTGTTATGGAACTTTGGAAATTCATTTCATGTATTATTTGACATGCCAGAGAACACTTGATCAGTTGCATGTTTCGAGCTAATATATACCCCCGTGGCGAAAAGAAAAGATAGTGAATCACATAGACCATACAGAATGGACTGGGCATTGGAGTGGTGGGGGTGCTGCCGAGTAAGGAGACAAGGATAGCTATAGCGATATGTTGAATGTGGCAACGTTTACTCTGTGAATAAGAGCATTTCGTCTTTCTTTTACAAACGACATAGGTCTTCTGTCTCTTTTGCTTTACTTAGCAGCAAGCCGTACAATACTTCAGCATAGGCAATGCCCAGTCCATTCTGTATGGTCTATGAAATCACATAGACCATGTGAATCATAATAACAATCGTGGCCGGCAGATTTAATTTTCAGAGGGTGAAGTTTCTGGTCCCGAAAAACCGCGTCATAACAATAATAGCAATAAAATGTACAATAATGATAACCAACAGATTAATAATAATAATAATAATAATAATAATAATAATAATAATAATAATAATAAATTGAAATGAAAATGAATTTAAAAAATTTTATTGCAAAATAGAAAGAAACGCACAGCAAATTTGTTTGCATTACTAAATTTATAATTTTAGAACACTTCAAATGAATTTCCTCCATCCTGTGTGTGGTAAACTTCGCAAACTGTTGAGCCAATTTCTAATAATGTGAAGTAAATGTACAAATGAAAAGACTTCGCTACACATGTTTAGCAAATTTAAAAAGCAGTTTCATCTTTCTCGAACAAATTTTAGTAAAATAAAAAAGATTCATTGCGATTTGAATAAAAACGCATAGTAATTCACTGTGCAGTAGCAAATTTGTAATTTTGCAAGACTTTGGTGTCGTAAATGTGTAATAAATTCGCAATCATTTTTAACAGTGTAACTTTCTACATGCTGTCGACGAGTAGTCCTGTGCCGATGACTTTGTCATCCCCTTTTCCCATGTTCATCGCACTTTTTGGCTTTTTCCGTTAGTAGCCCGATATTTTTATTAATAAGAACTAGCAAAGTAATAAATAAGGAAAAGGAGTGTTTGCAAAACGTACCAGTTTTTATTGCTCGTTCGACATGAATGAGGACGATATTTGTTCGAATTATGTTTGTTCCCCATTTCGTCAACACGTCACTGTCTTCACTGTGTACGTATAAAATAATTTTTCACTAACACTAATTTTTTATTTTCACTAAACAGTAATTTTTTATTTCAAAGTCTTATCTTTGTACACTATTCTTTCTTTACGTATGTATGATATTACTTATAAAAACTTCACGTTACGCGCAGTCTTCTGCTATAGTAAAATCGCTTTGCCACGTGAAAACGCGACGTTGTACGATGAAGCTGGCAAAACGCGTGTTGGCGGGTTGCGATTGTGTTTTCTTTAATTTTCCCCTCTCCGTCTTCAACGGAATCAAGGCACTGCTCTTTAAAATGCTGGAAAACCCCTGAGCGCTTTAGGGGGGGATAGGAGAGAAAATCGAGCAGCGTGTTCGTCCGAGGAAGACTCTGCTTTTAAATAAGTAATTTAAATAATAAATGAAGACAGCTTTTAAGTAATACTAATTTCGATTCTGCAACATGAAAATTGCGAGCGGAATTCCATTTGTTTATGAGTCAAAAACGTACCCCCTTTCTGGAGCCATTTTTCACGTACTCAATTGTAAAAAATAATTTTGCCTCGAAGTGTACATGATAGTAAAACTTGTCGGGATGAATATTGTTCAAGTTTTATTTCTCTGCGATAATATTGCAGCCAGGAAATTGCGTGCAAAAAAAACGGTTTATTTATTTTTCCCTTCCTAATTAAAGAAATAACAAACTTTTTTGTCATGTCAAACTTGGAAAAATTTTAACGCTATTTATACCATTTGTGAACAATGATTTTGTTATGAAAATTGTTCAACAAGAAAAATAATTTTTTTTTTAAATTCCTGTATTACTTATGCAGTGACGAAATTTATTGAAACTGTAGTTCCGAAGGAAATATCTGGGTTTTCCCTCATTCATGTCTTGACCCTTTGTCTCTGCCCGAGGTGAACGAGCGAAATGTAAACAAAGGGTACAGATGAAGGGTGTGACTATATATATATAATCGAGTTTTTATTGGCCACCTTTGTATAAGTTTTTAACAATGTCTTATTCTATCACGCAGTACATTATTCATTATTCTCCTCTCTCAAAGAGAGTATGACTATAAAAGTGTTGGCGCCGAGCGTTCTAAAGCGTGTATTTAGATATATATATTCAAATATTAGATATATGTATATCTAATAGCCTTGTCTCGTGTGCGTTCGCGCCCAAGACTGGACGAGGCGTAATGGATGGATGGACATAACGATGGGGAGTCATTGACGAGACCTGAGCACGAAAAGGGTCTCTCGAGTATTGCCGTGCATTGCGATATGAATGTATTGAAATATTATTATATTTCAATACATTGAAATAAATGAAATAAATTGTCTTTTTTTATTTTTATTGAAATAAATGAGTCTTTTTGGTTTTTATACATACACGGGGCCATTCATCCTTACATTACATCCTTCCGGGATGTAGGAAAAAAAACGCCGAAGAGTCGTAAAATGTGGCTCCCCCACTCGAGCGCATCGATGTAGCGTTCTTTATGAGTGAGTGCGTCGGTAAAATGCGCAATGCTGCTGGTTATAAGCAATTGGCTGGTGGTGGAGGACCGCGCTGAGCGGACTCGAAAAAAATCGGAAGGGAAATTGCTTATAACCAGATTGCTTATAACCAGATTCGACTGTATCATCGGATAAAACGTTGTAAAAATATTCCGATATGTATGAATGAATGAATTCATTCATATTTTTACAGATTGTATTGATTAATAATGAATAATTTTCAAACGACGTCAAAAATCGAATATATTCTAACCGGACGATATTTTCGATGATTTTTTATTTACAAATAGGAATATGGAGGATTTGAATAATTAGGAAAGTTATTATCATTCAAGTAAAAGATTTTTATTATTTGCAACGTGATGTCAAGAAAACGATTCGTTTGTCCTTAAATTTCACAAAAAAATTGTAAAAAAATTATTCCATTACTCTACTGTGTTTCGTTTTAGCTGAATATTTTTTTTACACAATTTTAAAGCAGACGCATGGTTTCTTGAGCATAATAACGTTGGACATAATAAAGATCTATTATAAAAATGACAATGAGTTTTCTTCTTATTTGAACCCTCCGTATTCCCATTTTTATGTAACTGTGAGAAATAAAGCGACAATAAATACAATTTTTGCTCAAAATTTTCATTTATAATTATAATATTAACATTTTCGGGTGAGAATACTGTAAATAAAAGTCTCTAGTATTACTTGTGCAATTCTCAATCAATTCGGTTCGATAGTTTAGGCGTGGTACATGTTTGAAATTTGTGTATAATGATACATGCGTATATACGGTTATACGTATTGCTGAGTGCCTCCGTTTCTCTCGTTGTCTCCTCTCTAGCATGTGACCCACGGGCCGCTCGGTAACTAGGCGTTCTCCTACATCTTCTAGCCGTCAACGATTACACGTAATTTTTCAAACAAATCCCACTAAGCCAATATTGAACGTACAGCAATCAATGAAGGCTCGTTGTTCAGGGTTTTTATCGGTCCAGTGGGTCCTGACCCAATATCTTGGCAGATCTTTGAAATTCGTCAATTTTTACTCCAAATTTTCATTTATAATTATAATATTAACATTTTCGGGTCAGAACACTATAAATGAAAGTCTCTAGAATTACTTGTGCAAATCTCAATTCATTCGGTTTGATAGTTTAGGCGTGGCACATGTTTGAAATTTGTGTATAATAGTACATGCGAATGTACGGATATACATATTTCTGACTGCCTCTGTTTCTCTCTTTGTCTCCTCTCTCTCAAGTCACCCACGGGCCGCTCGGTAACTAGGCGTTCTCCTACATCTTCTAGCCGTCAACGATTACACGTAATTTTTCAAACAAATCCCACTAAGCCAATATTGAACGTACAGCAATGAATGGTGGCTCGTTGTTCAGGGTTTTTGTCGGTCGAGTGGGTCCTGACCCAATATCTTGGCAGATCTTTGAAATTCGTCAATTTTTACTCCAAATTTTCATTTATAATTATAATATTAACATTTTCGGGTCAGAACACTATAAATGAAAGTCTCTAGAATTACTTGTGCAAATCTCAATCCATTCGGTTTGATAGTTTAGGCGTGGTACATGTTTGAAATTTGTGTATAATAGTACATGCGAATGTACGGATATACATATTTCTGACTGCCTCTGTTTCTCTCTTTGTCTCCTCTCTCTCAAGTCACCCACGGGCCGCTCGGTAACTAGGCGTTCTCCTACATCTTCTAGCCGTCAACGATTACACGTAATTTTTCAAACAAATCCCACTAAGCCAATATTGAACGTACAGCAATCAATGAAGGCTCGTTGTTCAGGGTTTTTATCGGTCCAGTGGGTCCTGACCCAATATCTTGGCAGATCTTTGAAATTCGTCAATTTTTACTCCAAATTGTCATTTATAATTATAATATTAACATTTTCGGGTCAGAACACTATAAATGAAAGTCTCTAGAATTACTTGTGCAAATCTCAATCCATTCGGTTCGATAGTTTAGGCGTGGTACATGTTTGAAATTTGTGTATAATGATACATGCGTATATACGGTTATACGTATTGCTGAGTGCCTCCGTTTCTCTCGTTGTCTCCTCTCTAGCATGTGACCAACGGGCCGCTCGGTAACTAGGCGTTCTCCTACATCTTCTAGCCGTCAACGATTACACGTAATTTTTCAAACAAATCCCACTAAGCCAATATTGAACGTACAGCAATCAATGAAGGCTCGTTGTTCAGGGTTTTTGTCGGTCGAGTGGGTCCTGACCCAATATCTTGGCAGATCTTTGAAATTCGTCAATTTTTACTCCAAATTTTCATTTATAATTATAATATTAACATTTTCGGGTGAGAATACTGTAAATAAAAGTCTCTAGTATTACTTGTGCAATTCTCAATCAATTCGGTTCGATAGTTTAGGCGTGGTACATGTTTGAAATTTGTGTATAATGATACATGCGTATATACGGTTATACGTATTGCTGAGTGCCTCCGTTTCTCTCGTTGTCTCCTCTCTAGCATGTGACCAACGGGCCGCTCGGTAACTAGGCGTTCTCCTACATCTTCTAGCCGTCAACGATTACACGTAATTTTTCAAACAAATCCCACTAAGCCAATATTGAACGTACAGCAATGAATGGAGGCTCATTGTTCAGGGTTTTTGTCGGTCGAGTGGGTCCTGACCCAATATCTTGGCAGATCTTTGAAATTCGTCAATTTTTACTCCAAATTTTCATTTATAATTATAATATTAACATTTTCGGGTCAGAACACTATGAATGAAAGTCTCTAGAATTACTTGTGCAAATCTCAATCCATTCGGTTTGATAGTTTAGGCGTGGTACATGTTTGAAATTTGTGTATAATAGTACATGCGAATGTACGGATATACATATTTCTGACTGCCTCTGTTTCTCTCTTTGTCTCCTCTCTCTCAAGTCACCCACGGGCCGCTCGGTAACTAGGCGTTCTCCTACATCTTCTAGCCGTCAACGATTACACGTAATTTTTCAAACAAATCCCACTAAGCCAATATTGAACGTACAGGAATCAATGAAGGCTCGTTGTTCAGGGTTTTTATCGGTCCAGTGGGTCCTGACCCAATATCTTGGCAGATCTTTGAAATTCGTCAATTTTCACTCCAAATTTTCATTTATAATTATAATATTAACATTTTCGGGTCAGAACACTATAAATGACAGTCTCTAGAATTACTTGTGCAAATCTCAACCCATTCGGTCCTATAGTTCAGGCGTGGTACATGTTTGAAATTTGTGTATAATAATACATGCGTATATACAGATACGCTTGTATGCTGTACAGATAGCCAGCGACCCACGGGCCGCTCGGTAACTAGGCGTTCTCCTACATCTTCTAGCCGTCAACGATTACACGTAATTTTTCAAACAAATGCCACTAAGCCAATATTGAACGTACAGCAATCAATGAAGGCTCGTTGTTCAGGGTTTTTGTGGGTCGAGTGGGTCCTGACCCAATATCTTGTCAGATATTCAAAATTCGTCGATTTTTACTAAAAATTTTCATTTATAATTATAATATTAACATTTTCGGGTCAGAACACTGTAAACGAAAGTCTCTAATATTACTTGTGCAAATCTCAATCAATTCGGTTTGATAGTTTAGGCGTGGTACATGTTTGAAATTTGTGTATAATAATACATGCGTATATACAGATACGCTTGTATGCTGTACAGATAGCGAGCGACCCACGGGCCGCTCGGTAACTAGGCGTTCTCCTACATCTTCTAGCCGTCAACGATTACACGTAATTTTTCAAACAAATGCCACTAAGCCAATATTGAACGTACAGCAATCAATGAAGGCTCGTTGTTCAGGGTTTTTGTGGGTCGAGTGGGTCCTGACCCAATATCTTGGCAGATCTTTGAAATTCGTCAGTTTTTATTAAAAATTTTCATTTATAATTATAATATTAACATTTTCGGGTCAGAACACTGTAAACGAAAGTCTCTAATATTACTTGTGCAAATCTCAATCAATTCGGTTTGATAGTTTAGGCGTGGTGCATGTTTGAAATTTGTGTATAATAATACATGCGTATATACAGATATACATATCGATCACTCCCTATGTCTGTCTGTCTCTCTCTCTCTCTCTCCCTCTCTCTCCTTACTCTCTTTCATGTGAGCCACGGGCCACTCGGTACTACGCGATTTTCCTGCAGGCGTATATACAGATATACATATCGATCACAATTACACGCACATACACGCACCGTCAGTTGCTGGGTATCGGAGAGCTTTCTCTCTCCGATACCTCGATCCTTACGCTAGTGCAGCGCTCAACTCTCCGAGTTACCTGCGGACATCTCGGGAACTACACATTCTGTCTACATCTCCTTACCGACAATATTAACATGTAATTTTTCAAACAAATGCCACTCAGTTAATTTTTGACGCACAATAATAAACAAAGGCTTGTTGTTCAGGGTTTTTATCGGTCTAGTGGGTCCTGACCCAATATCTTGGCAGATCTTTTAAATTCGTTAATTTCCCATCAAAATTTTCATTTCTAATTTGAATTTTAATGTTTTTGGGTCAGGACGCTATAAACAAAGGTGTCTAGTATTACCTGTGCAAATTTAAATCTAATCGGTTTAATAGTTTAGGAGTGGGATTTGTTTGAAATTTAACATGCACTCTGCATTACCATAAGAGAGGGTAAAACAGTGCTTTCACATGCTCTTAATATTCGTCTTTGAGTTAATCGATGCGACGGTTGGGTTGGAAAATTCCCCGGTCTCCAGTTTTTCAAAGTTTCTATGTTATTGTTTTCTACCGAATGTTTATTCGAAACCGTGCTCAAGTGAGCTATTTGTCCGCTAATCCGATTTACCGTTTGTTGACTCGAAACGGTGCTTAGCTGAATTATTTTTTTATTTCGATCTTCTTGTAACGTTGATTCGTTTTCTTCTTCCGATAATTCGCATTCTTCGCCCGAATCATTATCGATTTCTACGGTTACGTAATCTTCATCCGCATGACATGGCCCGATGAAATTTAATGGGTTTAATTCGAGATTTTCTGGTAGGTGTTTTAACGTTTTACTTTCATTGATTCTTAATACGTTCGCGGTTTCCGAGTTGTTTTTCTTTACGGGTTGACTAACTTCTTTTTCTTCCCCCTTACCCTTGGATTCAATAACTGGAGGCGACGTTACTGTGGGTCTTGCCCGTTTCCCGGAAGCGTAGAGCAATTTTGACTTTCATGTCCCTTCTTCTGACAACGGCAGCATACCTCCTGTCGAGCGGCACTACAAAAGCGTGAAGTATGCCCTAACTCTCCACAGTTGTAGCAGAAGGCCTTAGAAAAATCTCTCTGGTTGTCGAAACGTTTTTTATTCGCGTCGTCTTTCGGTGGGGGCCGATTGTCTACGGATGTATTTTTATTTTCAAATCGCGATAAATTTTGTTCTAGGCGTTGACGGACTAGAGGCTTGGTGTTATTTACAGTCGGTGGTCTCGTGTTACGAGTTCTGGAATTTATCGCGTTTAAATCTGTTTGCGTGTTCGCGTCGAGTCCGTCGGATGTTTCGTCCTCGTAATCGTCCCTATCCTCGTCTTCGATTTCGTTCTCGATACAATTCAAATCGACTCGGTTTTTCACGAACTTGCCCCGTTTCCACTCGTTAAACTGTTTGTAAACATCGCCCCTGACGTTGGCGAAGTTGAGAAATTCTTCATAATTATTTATTCTCAACCCGAGAATTTCGAGCATAATTCGTGGGTTAAATTTCCTGACGATTTGATCGATTTGTTTTTGGAATGGGGGTGGATTTACCATTCGTTCGAAAAGGAAACGAGCCCGGTACGTAAATTCGGCAAGGGTCTCATTCTTTTCGACTTTTAAATTCCATACCTCGGTAAAGAGATCCATATCATCTTTTTTAACAGCCCAGTTTTGTCGGAACGCGTACGCGAAATCTTTCCACGACTGCCATCGCGATTTATTTATTAAATACCACGTCCGATGTGGTCCCTCGAAAATCGCGGATAAACAGGGTACGAATATATCTTTATTTATTCCCGTTGTGTCGAGTTTTTCTTGTAGTATTAGCAAAAACTGATCGGGATCTTTCTCGGATTTTGGGAAATTTAATTTCCAGTCGCTAACTAATTTCGTTACACGAATGCCGGTGTTCAAATCCCATGGTTGATTTAATTGTCGATTAAATTCCCTGTCCCTTCCACCATACGCGTAAGGGGCCTGTTCTATCGGGTTCGATTCATATCCTTGCCACGAGACTACCTGGTCTTGTCGCTGGCTCCGGCCGTGCTTCGAAAAAAGGCAAGGATGCTGTTTGTGTATTAACTGGCATAAATACTCGATTTTGATTCCGGGTATTCGAATTTAAAATCCCGGTTTGAAAATTGATATTTTCATTACCTTGACTCGAATCTTGATTGTTTCCCGGTAATCTCAGAAATTCCTCGTTAGACACGAGTTTCTCGTCAACCCTCATTTGACCGTTTAATGTCGTATATATAATCCCGATTTTACGTGAATTGTGTAAATTACCCTCCGGGTTATTTACACAATTCGTCAAATTAATCGACTGCAATTCTCTTTCGATTGACGTGTCACGAACTCTCATTGGTCTATCGGTTCGGAGTCCAGACGTTCCTCCCCGATTTCCCCCCACCGGAGTAAATGCACTCGCGTCCCTCGCGTGAGACAATCGTCCTGTTCCCCACGGTGTCTCAACCCCCTCAGCTGGAAAGTTTCGACCCGTTGTTACCCTTTGCGGATTAAATTCGGAAAATGACACTCTGTCCATCCCCGTTACATAATTATTTTCCCGATTCGCGTGACTTGATTGTTGGTTATTACCGTCCAGCACACTATTATTTTGGCTCTGGCCGTTTATTATATGGGACATACTCTCCATTCTTTGCTGTATTTCCTCTAATTTCGCCTTTAAATTTTCAACCTCAGATTTTTCTCCTGTCTCAAAATTATTTTCGTTATTCGTGGCAGTTTCTACGCGTATTATATTGTTTAAATTACTCCCGGGACGACTTGGGGGCAACCCGGGGGTTGTTGAGGTGGATCGTCCCCTGCCCCTACCCGCGGGTGTTGGCGGTCGCTGTTCGAGTATTATATCCCCCACTACATTTACACCCGAGCCTCCCGGTAACGGCATATCTCCCGGATTTTGCATTGCTTGTCGCGTGTTACTTCTCAGTTGTCGACGAGGCGGGGAGAAAAACATTGAGGTATTCATTCGTTTAATCGACTTGGCGAAGGATTTTATATCTTCCCGGATTTTTACATGACATTTAAATAAATAATTTACGCAGATCGACAACAGACGGACAATCGTGCGTTAATTCAATAAATTGTTTCCTTGAATTGACAATAGACAACGATATTTCAATAAGTTATTTACGTGGATTGACGACAGACGGACAATCATACGATTCAATGCAGTAACGTTATCTGCAATTTAATAGATCACGATGTATGAATCGACGACAGACGGACGATTTCATACACGTAAAATATCACACAAATATTATTTCAATAATCCCAAATTTTAATCGTACATTTCCCCGAGAATATTTTCGTCTCTTCAATCTGTCGAAGTGGTCGATAATTTACATTTATTCAGAGGATTCTCCTTGCACATTTATATTTTCTTAGTGTACATAGATGAGAAATATAGTTGGAATGAAAGAAAGCGAGAGAACAAGAGAAGCAGGTATAGAGTCCCTGAGCTTGGTCTTTGTGATGAAGTGTAAACAACTCGACCTTCACACCATATGTAAACACTCGACTGTTCGCTGGCGTATGCTCTTCGGTTACGCGCGACACTTTCTATCTCTCTAACGTACAGAAAAATTTTCACAGACAAACTTTCAATATATTAAATCGATTTATAATTCACTTCTTTCTCATTTTGAATATTCAATTTTAACACGAAATTTTCACAAAAATGTCCAACTCGAGCCCCACGTTGGGCGCCAATTGAGACAGGCTTTTTTTTCTTGAATTTACTTTGCGTATAATCTTATTCTTTCGACAATTTCTTTGTCGGGGCCTTCACCCGGCGCGGCCTGGGTCGAAGCTGCCGGGGCTCAAGAATCGATGATTTACAACAAATAGTTTATTTATGCAATAGTTGGACGCCAGTTGTTTTTTCGAGAATTATGAAGGCAATGAAAATAAAAAAATTTGAGTTATCAATAAACAATTCATAATTTATCGTGAATCAATATTTGAATGAATAAATTTCACAATGATTTATCAATAACACTATTTATATTTATTATGTGTCCATTCATAGGTTTCCGCTATGAAACAAAAATGTACTAAATAAAATAACATTTAATTTGTCATAATTTATCGTGAAAATTTTTTAAGTAAGAATCATTCGTCGCTAAATACTGATGGAAAGTGGTTATTTTATCAGAAAATAATAAATTTCAATTGAGATTCTCATACTACCGCAGCCATTCAGTAAGCGCATGCAGAAAGAAAGGAGCATCGTGTTGCCATTCCGAACCAAGAACTTCACGATGACGCGATTTCAATATAATTTTTCGACGGATTTGTCGTCATGAAAAAGGCCATTAGTGGGATTGAATGACCACTCATTTTAATCGTTCATACTACCGCTTCAACATCCGCCAACGAGATTCTGGCAGGAGGCTCTTCCGATGGGAAAAATATCGATAAGTGAGGCCGTTCATTCAAGAATACCCTGTATCCTGTCCACGAAAAAGATTATCACTCACACGAAATACGGTTCAACGATAAATTTAAACTTCATCAATTAAGGCGTTTCGAAGTTATCGCCAAAATACCGTATTCGCTTCCTGGAGCTATACATTATTCTGGAATAGATCGATCGAGCCATTTTTTGGTTGTTTTTTCTTCACATATCGAGATGCCCTTTTGACTTGTATCGGTTCGCACGTAATTTGGTGTTGGCCAGCACCATTTTGCGGAGTGTTCGCACAACCTCCATTTCCACGCCCTGATGCCATCGCCTAGCACTCCACCAATATTTAACCGATCGCAATCGAACTAGCCTCATTCAAACGGTTATTAAATGTACTCGAATCTAGTTTTTCCATTTTTATACATTGGAAAAAGTTTCGCTAAAATCACCCAAATATACCTTCTTCAGCTTCAAACGACGAGTACTGTAAGTAAAAACGATTTCCCTAAAAAAATAAATTACTTGGTATGTATGTTTCGTGCGACCGAACAAAAAATTCTGTCAAACCTGGTATGCATAATATTTCGTTTCGTTATATGACAATCTATGTTCAATTTTGTAAAACTCAATCTTTGAACCTCACAAAATTTCGAAATCTCTCACTCTCTATCATTTTTCTTGTTGTATTACGTCAGCCAAGAACTGACGTGAAACCGGCGAAATTTGCACCAATATTGAGAGTGCCCTTCTTCAATTCTTTTTGTTACTTCTTTTAATTATGGAACATCCCGTTTCGCGCATATATTTTTTTCCCCAACATCTCAACTTGAAAGTTAATCTCGCGGACCTCAGGACTTTATTTTCATATTAATTATGGGCAAAAGTCACAATGACTGAATGATACATCCATTTGTGAACTTTTTTCATAACGTGTTAAAACAATCGAAAGTCAAAGTATTGAATTATTAATTTCATATTATGATCACATCCAGAGGTACTGCAATATTCATTGGACGAATGTGCTGTACAAATACCCACGAATCACACGTTATAAAGATTCTCCAGAATGATAAGAGAACGTTGTTCTGTGCATCCACTCAATTATTTGTTGTGAATTGTACATTGCGAATAAGCTATGTAATCTCAAAATTAATCTTGTGTTCGTCAAATTTTTTCTATTAGCGAATCGTGAATACCTCGAAACACTTATAGTAGATGAAGAAGGGCAAATTGTCGAAGAACCTGTGGTCGTCGAAGATCCCTTTCCATCTGGAGGCGAACACGAGCTCCCTCGACGTCAAGAGGACTTGCCGGACATTACGGACACGTTCTGTCACGTCGAAGAAAATTTTATTTCCAACGAATATGGGGGCTCATCCACGGACGACGAAGGAACCTCCCTTAGGGGTGCAAATGTGTCTTCCCCCAAAAATTGTAATGTGAGTATATTATAATAATGTACCAATGATAACTGAGAAGGACGATATCCGGGGCCGATCTCTTCGATTTTGATTTACTTAATATGTGTTGAAGTGCATCGAAAAGTAATCGAAACGCATTTTTTACGGCTATAAAACACGTAAAGCGAGTGAACGTAGCCTCCAAAGATGGCGGTGTCACGAATCAATTTCTTTGTTTCACCCATAAGCAAATAAAATGTTATCACCAAATAAACTGAACATATTATCTTATAAGGAGAAATGAGAAATGTGATTATCTCAAATAGAAAAAAATGTAAGGGGGTGAGTCAGCCCTAAATATGATTAAATGTATGAAATCAATCGTCCAATTCAAGTCTAACAATCGGAATAAATATGTAATGCGTATGGTCAGAAACGATAGTTGTGGTGTTTTTTTAACTTTACCGACAAAATATATTGGAAATGGCAAGTACCCCTGAACGCTGTTTATCTTGCGAACAATGGTCAAATTCAAGTTTAAAAAAATGCGGATAAATATATATTCCGTATAAACACCAAATAAAATTCACGGGTTTTTTTATATTCCCCAAACACAAATTAGGACGAGGTAAGTACCGGTAAATGCTTTCAATTGTTGAGATTCCTTAATTTTCTCACTGTATCGTGAAATACTAAAAAAAAATCATCGGGAACAAAGACAAAGTTATTGTTTGACTGAATGTTCATACGTTTTATTCGTATAGTCTGTTGCTACGAAAATCTAAAACAAAATGTTATCAATTTTCGAATCTTGAACAATCATGAAGAAAGTGTTCAAAGTACAAAGATATATTTTTTCTGATTTGGATACTTTAATTTCACCATTTTTTGCATACACGCAAGAGAAACAGCATTCGGGGGTGGTTACCACGTCCAATATATATATTTTTGTTTTTTTCAGGAATATCCTGAAATACGTTAATTTTCTTTAGTGTTCATATGCAACATGTATTTTTTCCAGATTTTAAAATTTCAATTTGACAATTTTTTGCATTAACGAAAGATAAACAGGGTTCGGGGGTTATTGCCCGGTATAATATTTTTTTCCAGGAAAATCAGAAAGTACGTGAATTTTTGTTTCTGTTCATGTGCAATATATAATATATTTGTAAGCTTTGTGGACTTATATTTAACCATTTTTGGCATACATTTAATAACGTATAGGAGTGGCTAACCCCCTGAAATTTGTATCTTATTGAGAAAATCACATTTTCCCTTTCTTTTTATGATACAAATTTTCCAGCTGGTTCGGTTAATAAATATTATATTCTTATGGGTGATACAACGAAATTTACGGTTGATACCTCCACCTTTAGAGGGTACTTTCACCCCCTTAAAATGTTGTACGGCCGATACAAAAATTGCGTGCTGCTCACTTTTCGATTCACCACAACATGTATTAAATAGATCAAAATCTGAGAGATCGACATTGGGGTACTTTCCTTGTGAGTGATTGCATAGCGAATTACTTGTCTTTCCTGTATCAATTTCAGTATGAGTCAGTATAAAGATTGGTCAGTATAAAGATTGCTCTTGCGTGAAACGTGGACGTTATTATCTTTATAGATAATATAGTCCAAATGTATTACAATAATAAAATCTATTCGAAGTTTTTATTAGAAAAAAATGTTAGATATAATGTAACTTTTTACAAATTTTCTGTCGTTATATAATAGTCCACATTTTCACTCTCTCGTGGAGGAACATTTGTTTTCGCGAAAATATATCAGTTGTTAATGTTAATGTCAATGTATTCAGGATGATGGGCGAAAACATCAGAGAAACACAATTTTCAATAGTACCCCTATGAATGTATGCGTGTTTACGAATGTCGTAATTTAATAAAGTTATAATGATTAGAAGCTAAGAACGACTTGACCTATCTCGATCATATGTAGCACATGCATTGACAATCAATCCTTTTTCCCTTTTAATTTCATACTGTAAAAACGCTTAACATTTTTCGATTTGATGGGACTTAAATATTTTCGAAAATGCGTCCGTTCCTTCAACTTTCGTGAATATGATGCCACAATTTATTACAGAAGTACAACACGGAAGATAAATGATTTGTAATGGATGCAGCGAGAATCGGTGATCGGATTGTGTGAATTGTATAATTTTTTAAATACAATTTTAATCGCTGTATGTTTGTTTTTTGTTATTGAATGTTGGGATATCGGGCTAAATTTTGTAAGTGTCTCATTCAATAATGGTTTAAAAAGCTTGGCGAGACCCGATGTAATTTTGCAGATATTATTAAGGTAGTTCTATCGTGGTAGCTAATCCATAAGATTAAAATTTTTTTTTTTTTCAATATCTTCAATTTTAATATATTTATTGATTTCGCGAAACGTCAATGCCCCTTATCGACCTAATTACCGAGAAATTAATACTTGAAAATGCCAATTCCTCAAGGCAAATTTGCTTCGGCATATAGAAGAACCGATTTCCGGTCACTTTAAAACGATATATCTTATGGAAAATCCAAAAGATTCTTACAAAAAACGAGACTTGGATTCATTAAACACGTAAAAATCTAACAGGCCTAAAAAAATATATGATTGTCGACCAATTTTTTAAGCTATACTGATTTTAATACGAGCATCCGGGTAATGATACACAACTCATGGCATAATGTCATGACGGTGAAAAAATGTGGCAACGCGATATCGAAACGAAAGCGGTATTTGACAAGTCGAACAACATAACCTCTCCGCGTCAACGTCAATAGAGCGGGCGAGAGAGTGAGAGGGCACGAGAATGAAAAGAGAAAGAAAACGCAACGTTGCCACACGTAAATATCATACGAGATCTAGTAATACTTCAGTCGTTGCAATTACTATTTTACTAATTACATAATTATTTATAATAAACCGTTGATTAATTGTATTCACCTGGGTAAGCTTATTTAATATTTATTAATTTTAACCCATATATCCAATATTTTTAGGAATCATCATTTAGACATTAATAGCTAATTGCAGCGATAGAACTACCTTAATATTTAAATATTTACAAAAAAATAGAATTGTGTTCACCTCTATAAATTTCAATATGGCATGCTTCAATTTGTACTGACCAATGAATATGTAGGGAAATTTTTAACAGGCCCGATCATTAAGGAATAATTGGTATTGAAATTTTCAATAATCGGTAAAAGGATCCAGGTCGTTACGAAATTTTTCAAAATGTTAAATTATGTATTTCAATTAGTGCTTAATCTGCGTGTGTTTGAAGCTCAAGATACATTCGTCCATTGTAGGGATGATAGAAGTTTCATTGGTGTCATTTTCACATAGATTGAACTCCTTCCTGGATCTAATGTATATATAAAACGCGCTGACTTGGATTTCATAAAACGGAGATGGTCGACGAACCCCAAAGAAATGTGTAGGCGTCTAATTAAATCGATCGTTGGGAAGGATGCATTGAAAAATATGACGGCAACGGGTAAAGGTGGATATGACAAAATTCCCGTCAGCGTTGTAGAGGCTGTAAGAGGTATGGGAATAAATCAGATTATATTTTAGAACGTTCAAATGCACTAGATACAGATTATTTTACGGGAAGTTGGATGGTTTTAAGCGTAGGGTCAATAATTGTAATGCTCCAAAATTGTTCACTTCTGTTTCATCACGTGGCAAAACATATATTATGTCACTTAGACTTACGCAATAATGATATCGAAAGGAGACATTGGGACAAGGAATGTATCATAGTGGAACCGCGTAAATATTTGTTTCGATTAAACAAAACACATTTAAAAATCTGACAAATGCTGTATTATGCACGAATAATCTAAGTTTATTTTAGACATGTCCGTTTTACTGAAGGTCGTGATTTATAACACGAATGAGTTAGGTATATGATAACCAGGCCGATCATTATTTTCCATTCATTCTCATGATTTTGTGGAATATTGAGGGCTTTGATTTTTTTGTTTTTTTTTTTGGTTAGTATTAGCTGTTGATAAAAAAAAAGAACAAATAAAGTAAATAAGAAATAGCATTTAAATGTATATATCATTTTGCCGATTTCCACTCACTTTTCACATCATTCTACCTCAATAATTTCTTATCAGAGTACAGTAATCCTCAACTTTTCGTGTGCGCCCCCAGAGCATTCTCAAGCTTTTTGAATATTTTGATCATGTGTGTTGAAGATTAAAAGGCAATATGAAAGATGGATTGATAATGAAAGTACATGCAACAGAAATGTCTATTTTTTATCTCATATTGACAGGAGCTTGGTGATTATGCATGAAAAGTTTCTTAAAAGTTACCCATATTGCTTGTATGATTTACAGATTTTGCTTATCGAAAATCGCACTGCATAGATTATTTTTACTATTTCAGGGTTCATCGATATGACGGTGGATCCTCTTTATAGCCTACACCATGGCGAGTACATGAGAGTTTTGACCCTCATGCCTTCGAAATCCGAAGCCATACATTGAAGATGTTTAGGATTTTTCATATAAATTGTACAGGTTTAATGAAATGTGAACAAATTATAATTTCATTTATTGTAAGCCTCTAATGTATTGTAACCTACAAAACATAATAAAAAATAACAAGTCAAATGAATTTTATTTACCATTTATTTATTACAAATATCACTTTTAATTTGCACAATCAAAAGGATTGTACATGTTATCAATTATTAAAGTAATAACATTATAATCCATATTTTATTACTAAATGTGACAACAGAGGACACACGCATTTTGTGTTTGCAGCAATCGGATCGAAACGGATTTGTTTAAAATTATTATTCTCATCACACGGATGCATGGAAAGGTTCAAAATAATTAGGCTGCTTCGACGGTATTTTTCAGCATCTGACTAGTAAAAAATACGCTACGAGTCCAATACGTCACTTGGACGAAAATTATGTGAGATGAGGGTACGATGTCCGAAATCGGAGCAAAAAAAAAATTTCCATACGTGGTATAAATTCTTGGTTCTCGAAATTCTCTCCATGTGTCAATTTTCACAACGAAGAAACCTTCGACGAGGTAAGTTAAAAGTTTAGCCAAAATCCAAATTGGCTTGTCCTTGTGGTTATAGGATTTATTCAAAGTTTTATTTTTTCCTCATGACTTGAATGCGTAGACAGATAAAATAACATTCAGTTGGGGATCGTGGTGGAACTTTTCAGCTTTTGCCTAGAAAAAATGATCCCGAGGGCCATGAAGGTAATTTTTGAATTTAGATAATGAGAATAATAAATAATGTTACCATACTTGGATACAATTATTATTTCTCGATATCGTCTCAATCTGGAAGCTTTTATAATAAAAGTATCGATAAAAAAAAAAAAAATTAAAAAAGATTGGAATAATGATTCGAAATCCGAAAGTGCTTGTCCTTGAGGTCATAACATTTATTTCAATTCATACGTGCAAAAAAATTGGATCTACTTTTGACTGTATTTTTCAGCATCTTTAGAGAGAAAAGTATGCCACTAGTTGAATAGGTCGTTTGGAAATGAAATGTGAGATTACGGGACGATTTCCTAAATCGGAGTACAAAATAATTTCCCCCACTTGGTATTTCCCACATATGGTAAAGCATTGTAAAGCAAGTATTTCCCACATATCGTAAAGCATTGGAAAAAAATTTGTAAGATCGAAAAAAAGGAACGGCGTTGCGATAAACGCATGAAGGTAACGAAGATAAGAGAATATTATTAGCTTTTGGTCGGTGCAAACGTCAACGTCTCGAATAAAGATCCCTGCTTTCTTGTCGTTATTTCCGTGTGTTTCTTCGTGTTTGTCGTTCTTTTTTTCGTGTTTATCTTTCGTGTTTTTCGTGCTTATCTTTCGTATTTTTCGTGTTCTCGTTCGTTATTTTCGTGTGTTGTTATCGTTATTTCTGTGACATTTTTCGTGATTTTCGTGACATTCTTCATAATATTCGTTTTTTTTCTGCTTATTTTTTTTCGTGATTTTTTAAAAATTTTTTATTCGTGATATTCGCGATCTTTAAACATGGACTTGCCTCCTTCACCCGGGGTAGGCATCGAGCCGGACAACGTGCTCGATAACGAGCACGTGCATATCGAGCCCGATATCGAGCCTCCGGATTCTCCTCAGCCAGATGATGCTCCACCCGTCCCCGCCGAAAGACACCGATATGCGAATTATAAATGCCAAATTCGTGGGCGCATTATTGGTCTGTGGGAGAGTGGAAATTCAGCGACTGCGATCCGGAGAATAATTGGGTGCAATATCAAAACCGTACGGTTGTGGATCAGGAAGTACGAAGAAGGTAGCGATGCCGCGTTGGCGGACCACCGGAAACACAACAAACGTCCAAAAAAAACTACCCCGGAAGAAGATGACGGTATACGGGATGTTGTTGCGGGGAACCCGTTTACCACCGCGTGTAAAGTGCGGGAGAAAACGGGTCTACCGATTTCTCGACGAACCGTTGCTCGACGACTTAAAGCGACGAACATCACGGCGCACCGGCCTAAGAGGAAAACACCGCTCTCGGATCTGCACCGTGAAGAGAGGATGGCGTTCGCTAGAAACCATTTGCACTGGGCTGCCGAATGGGCGGCTGTCATATGGTCCAACGAGAAGGTTAGATGAAAATTAATATCGTAAACTATTATATTACTATTAATAATGTAAGTAAAATGAAATAATACAATTATTGAACAATATTCAAAGAGTACTTAGTATTAAGGATATATGTTAGTTAGGCCATTTACTACGTTTCGAATTGAAATTTTGATATGTTATAAAGGAAGATATGGAACATTTATTAAGATGAAAACAAAAAAATTTTGTCCATGTTACTCAAATATTATTATTATAATTACATTCATTTTTTTATTCGGTGGCGTTTGCTGGAAATAGTGATGGTAGCTCTTGATTTTGACAAGTGGGATACAGCTCAAGATAAAATTTTACAACTTGCAAAAGGTATTGCCTTTCATCTTCGTCTTTTGTCAATAATAAACTAAAAGCCTGGGCCAAAGCAACTGCTCTTTCAACAGGATCATTAATTACTTTCAAGCCCTATATAATTTCCATACATTCAATATAAGATGCATCTGGTTTCCATGATTCCAGACTGACGTCAAGAAAATCATAAGGCAAGTTATACTGATTAAACAAAAACAGTGATTTTTGTAGTTATAAAATCATTCACATCTTTATGAAGCACTGTCTCACAATCAGCTTCTTCGACTACAACTCCTTTCGACACAGTGGCTAATTAAGTTAAATAATAAATGGTTCATGCCATCAAAGAACGAGAGGGTGCACAGATAGTCCAAAATCGAGTTGTAGTCGAAGAAGGTGATTGTAAGATAATGCTTGATAAAGATGTGAGTGATTTCATCACTAAAAAATCACTGTTATTGTTTAACTTGCCTTATGATCTTCTTGACGTGAGTCTGGAATCATGGAAAACAGAGGCGTCTTATATGAAATGTATGGAAACTTTACAGGGGGCTTATCACGGTTCTTTCACGTGAGAACGCTCACCTCGTCCTAGCATTCTTATTGGCTGACTAAACGCCGCGGACCAATAAGAATGCCAGGACGAGGTGAGCGTTCTCACGTGAAAGAACCGTGATAAGCCCCCAGCGCTTAAAAGCAGTGAATGATCCTGCTGAAAGAGCAGTTGCTATGGCCCAAGATTTGAATTTATTATTGACAAAAGACGTTGATGAAAGTAAATACATTTTGCAAGTTGTCAAATTTAATCTTCAGCCAGTATCCCACTTGCCATAAGAAAGAGCGAGCATCGCTATTGCCAACGAACGCCACTGAATGAAATAAAATAATGTAATTCTAATATTTAAATTTGAGAAATATCATGGTTTTTATGTGTTTTGATTGAATATTAATCAGAAAATTCGTTGGACGCCCCTATTAAATACCTATGGAAAAGTTAAAATTCTAAGGGTATCTCATTTAAGACACAAACTGATCCTCTGGCAGCTGTGAGGCCAAAAAAAATGTACCAGCAATTATTTATCATAAATTCAATGAAATGGAAAAAAAATTGTTAATTGAAATGCGGCGAATTTTTTACTCAACCTAATACTCGAATCTTTTTACATAAATTTTTTGTCTACCTAAACTAACAGGGTCAGGCGTGGCCCGTTGGAAAATTAAAAATTTTTCATCATACATTCGATGAAAAGGAAAAGGAAATTAAAATTGAAATGCGACAAATTTCTCACTGAACCTAAAATCATCGTTTCAGATCAGTGAATTCACCCAATTATTTTAAAAAGAAAAAAAGTGGCGCTTTTGATATGATTTGAATGTTGTGTAAAATAACAAAAAATGTGGAAAATAAAATTTTTGAAAATTTTCTTTGTCTTTTGAAGGTTGAGGTTAGGCAGAATAAAAGATATCAGAAGAATCTAAAACGATAAGGGTCATGGCGTAGGTGAATTTGCTTGGAATCCCCCATATATACATACGCCCTTTTGGCTGTAAGAATTGCAAGAAGGCGTGAAATTATCGCTTAGACCCTTTTTCCATTAGCCATGCTACAGGTTAATTTGAAAAGTAGGAAAATAAATTCAAAACGCATTAGAGAATAGAAAAAAGTTGCAAGTTGGTGAAAGGAAGTAAGTATACGATTGAAGAAGAAATTATTTTCTAACGATGTTAGGTTTTCAAGTCTTCTGATGACTCACGACAGCACGTTTATCGACCACGAGGAAAAGAACATGCCCTAGACCGGCGGTATGTCGTAGAAAAGCAGTGGAGCGGGCGGATAACGTGCGGCTTCTGGGGGTGCATGTCATCCGCCGGCCTCATGCAATTGACCGAAATCTCCCCGAGGATGAACTCTGAAGAGTACGTCGAAATATTAGAAAGAGTTATGCTCCCGTGTGCACGCGCTCGATTTCCTGCTGAGGAATACCCCAACATAATATTCATGCAGGACAATTCAGCCGTGCACACGTCTCGGGAAACGATGGCTTGGTTCCACCAACATCCGGAGATCCATGTATTGAACTGGCCCAGCAAGTCTCCGGACTTGAATCCAATCGAGAACGTGTGGAGTAGGTTTTTATTTTAAAGTTGAAGGAAACAAAAAAAAAAGTGATTTTACCACAAAAGTATTTAGACTATTATGAACGGGTACACGACTTAATAACTGTATAAATATTATGTATTCTAAGGCATGATGGTTAGGGATTGGCGTTCGGGTGAGGATCGAACTCGCGATGCTCTGTGTGCACACGTTCGCGCAACATGGAATGAGCTATCAAGAAGAAACGATTATACAGAAAGTCTGGTCAATTCCATGCCCAGACGGCTCCAGTCAGTGATCGATAAAGAGGGGTATTGGACCGATTATTAGAAAAAATTTGTAACCTGAACGCTGCTATAGTATTATATTTATTTTCCGGCATCACATCGAAATAAATGCGTAGAAAAACATATATATGTATATGAAATAAAGAAATTGCAAACTGCAAGAAAAAAAAAAAAAAATCAATCTTTATTTAATTTTTTATATCATTGTGATATTACATTACTATGAAGAGACATTATTCATATGATGAATGACTTTGCAAAAAGAAGCCAAGTCCCCCAAGAAACACAATAAATGGTGTACTAATACTTGAGACAAGTGCATTTCCTTGCGTAATTTCGTCTACCCTTACAAGAAGATGTAAAAAAAAACTGTCAAATAAATGGAAATCATTCAACCGGCAGTTGTCCCTAGCATTGTTATGGTTCAACACGAAAAGTTGTCACATAAATTGAAATGACCCAATTCGCAATAACCGAGTATCCCTGGAATTGTTATCGTTCATATTGCTTACCAACCCTTTATAAGTCACAACGCCCGAAAACTTATCGAAACGGGACTTGCGATGCGGAGGGGACAACGCATATGCAAGAAAAATCCAATAGCTACGAACATTGATGACTTTGAGGAGGTAAGCGTACGAAGAATGCGTTGAATATTAATTCTAGCATTGCCCATAATTGAAAAAGTTACAATTGGAAGAATGTAAAAAAAAGAAAAAACATTCGCATTGAAACAAAATATTCCAACGAAGTACTTCACAATATCCAAAGCTGTGTGATGCAGGACTTGTGAATTATTTCACCTCTTAAGGGTGAAAAGTTTGAACCGCGCAATCGGAATGCTCGATCGTTGTCCAAGGTAACGAAATGAAAAAAAAAGTGACCATGGGGTTCTTTTCGTCCCGAATAATATTTTACGATTTTTCATGCAGCGCTAGCGACTAGCTTCACCTCTTAAGGTTGAAAAGTATAAAGCTCGTAGTCGGGCTGCTCGTTACCGAAAGCCAATAAATGAAACGAATACGGCTGTGGGATTACTTTGGTCCGTAACCATATTGTAATATTTTTTGTGATGCGCTAAAGTTTTGCTTCACCTCGAAAGGTCAAAAATATAATCTTCTTGATGGGACTGTTTTTTTTTTTATCGAAGGTTACGCAATTCATAACATATGAATTACGGTATAAAATTTGAGAATATTTTTATAGCAATATTGAGAACGAATAAAAAAATTGTATTAATCATGAATTGTTAATGAAAAAAATGGAAATGCGTAGTAATAAAATTTTTTATTAGTAATGAATCAATATTACATAACAATATAATAATTATGTAAAATGGTTTTGATTAAAATAATTCCAAAAACTCAACAATCGAAAATTGACACTGTTGCTGAAAAGGTTGTTTTGCCGTTTCGAATTAATCTTCAGTCGAAATTGTAGACGTTCATATTTTACCACACGTGATCAAAATTACGACCGAATCTCCCACATTTGTGACTGAGCAAAATGAAATCCACGTGTCCGATTGCATGATTCCGTTACACTCAATATTTAATAATAATAATAACGGTAAACTTTTATGGGCAGAGTATAGACAAGGAAAATTGATAGCTGATCGAAATCAGAGAAGACTCGAACTGATGGTGATAGGAGTGTTTAAATTTTATTATTCCATTAGATGCATGCATGGACAGGTGGAAAAAAATTGTCCTGGGATTTAAAGGCATTTTCGAGCATCGGGCTACCAAAAAGTATGCTACGAGTTGAAAAGTTCGTTTCAAAAAATGATTCGGGGACGATTTCCGAATTTTGAGCTAAATATATTTTTCCCAAGTATGGGAAAAACTTCCAAGGAAGTGGAAATGAATTGGCCTGATATTTCAAAGTATTTTCGAGCATCAGGCAAGCAAAAATTATGCTATGAGTTGGGAAGATCGTTTCAAAAAATGATTCGGGAACGATTTCTAAATTTGCAGTAAAATATAATTTTCCCATACGCGGGAAATTTTTCCTATACTTGGGAAAAGATATTTTTCCAAAGTTAGGGAAAAAAATTGGTCTGAGATTGAACAGTATGTATTTTCTAGCATATCGAGCTAGCGAAAAGTATGCTACAAGTTGTAAAGGTCGTTTCAAAAAATTATTTGGGCCGATTTCCAAGTAATCGGCAAAAAATTAGTCTGAGATTTTAAAGCATTTTCGAGCGTCTGACTAGCAAAAAAATATATTACGAGTTGAAAAGGTCGTTTCAAAAAATGATTCAGGGACGACTTCTAAATTTTGAGTAGCATATCATTTACCCATACGTGGGAAATTTTTCCCATACCTGGGAAAAAATATTTTCCCCAAGTATGGGAAAAAAATTGGCCAGCGATTTAAAAGTGTTTTCGAGCATCTGACTAGCAAAAAGTATGCTACGAGTTTAAAAGGTCGTTACACAAAATATTTCGAGGACGATTCCCAAACCCAAATCGTCCTCAATCACGTCGAAGGAGCAATAAATACAGGTACATTTTGCAAACACACTTATGGCACAATCTAATGGCTCAGAAAAAAATGAAAATTGGACAAAAATGTTTATGCAAAATTTGAAATAAAAATGTTATATAATGCGAGTATATATCTCAATATATTTGCGAATATTTTGTAAATTTTGTAAAAAAAATTGTAGAAAGCAAAATTTTACATTTTTAATCGAAAAAAAACCTATTTAAAAAATAAAAATCGATTTTTGAACGATTACGAAAGTTTAAAAAAATTTGAAATATTTTTTTTTGAATTTCTCGAACTGATTTCAAAAGTAATACGTCTCTTTCCAGATGGAGATATTCAATCTGAAGGCTCAGAAAAAAAACATTGAAAAAAAAATTTTAGGCAAAATTTGAAATAAAAATGTTATATAATGCGAGTATATTTCTCAATATATTTACGAATATTTTTTAAATAGTAGTAGAATGTTTATTCCCTTGCGGGGTACATTGCGGACTCCCGCTCCGCTCACACGTTTTCCTTAACCTACACTTAACTTATCTTAGCCTACCCTATATTTTGAGAGAGAGAGATCCAAGCCTTTTCATTCTTTAATTATTTACATTTCCTTATTTATTCCTTCATTCCTTCTCCCCTCCTTACTTCCTTCCTCATTCATTCACCTCATTTATTCCGCGACTTCCGTTTCCGCTGCACCACTCTACTCCCTCCCCATTTCCTCCCCACCCCCTCTACTCTCCCGCCCCCCTGCTCTATCCCCTTGCGCGCCCCTCCATCTTTCTATTTTCTCTATCCATTCCTCCCCCTCTCCCTCGTCTCCCAGTACCTCTCCCCTTACCTCGCTCCACCCTCTCTCACTCTCCCAGTCCGTACAAATCTCCCATACATGTTCCCACGTCTCCTCCTCCCTCCTGCACATCCTGCAGCTCCTCTTTCCCTCTGTTTCCCAATACATTGTCCCCCTCATCTCTTCCCCCATTCTGTATCTCGCCATTCTCTGCCAACTTTCCTCCGTCCATCCCTTCTTTAAGTATCCTGGTATCCCTCTTCCTTTCACAAACTTGTATTCCTTATTCCCTCTCGCCTCCATTATTCTCCTCCACCTTTCCCCCTCTTGCTTTTCCTTTTCCCGCGTCACCATTTTCTCCCCTCTCATCTCTCCCTCTTCCCATTTTCTCAGCACTTCCTCCTCATCCCACCCCATTCTCTTGTAGAACCTCCTCCTTTCCTCTTCCCACCCCTCTCCCCCCGCCCCTCTCCTTACCCTCCCCTTTATTTCTCCCCAGCACCTACTTGCCAACTCCCCTCCCCTCCCTTCTTCCAGCTTCCTCTCGTACCCCCATGCCCTCATCCCCGCTCTCCTCTGTAGCGCTTCCCTTTGCAGCTCCTCCCTCAGCATGTATCCTGATACCCTTCTCGTTACCCCCATCACCCACCTCATAAACCTGTCATGCACCCTTTCCACCTCCTCTCTTCCTTTCCACCCCCATATCTCTACCCCATATCCTATCACTGGCCACACCAACCTGTCGAATAACCACAGCCTCCTTCCCCAATCTCTTCCAAACTTCCTTTTTCCTATTCCCCACACCTGCCCCATTGCTTTTACCGCCTTTTCCACCCTCTCCTCCACATGCTCTCTCTGATCCCCGTCAGCTCTCACCACATACCCCAAATACTTATATCTCTTCACCTCCTCTATTTCCTTCCCTTTCCACAACCACTTCACTTTCTTTTTTCTTCCTCCCCCTGCCCTGCATCTCATCACCTTCGTCTTCCCTATGTTCACCTCTAGCCCCTTTCCCTCCATATACCTTTCCAGCTTCGCCATCATTCCCTTCATCTCCTCCTCTCCTCTTGCCATGATCACCAGATCGTCCGCGTATGCCAGCGAATACACTTTCCCCCCTCCCTCCAGCTCAACCCCTCCGCAGCATCCCTTCGCCAGCTCCTCGTCCAGGTCCGCCAACAGCATTATAAACAGCAGCGGACTCAAAGGGCACCCCTGTCTCACTCCCCTCTCCGTCCAGAATCTCTCTCCCTGCTCCTCTCCTACCTTTATCTTCCCCACCTCCTTTAGCACCTCTTCACACCTTTCTACCAGCCCCTCCCTCACCCCTCGGTCCCTCATACTTTCTGCCAGCTTCCCCCTGTTCACTGAATCAAACGCCGCCCTTAAATCCACGAACAGTAGCACTAGCTCCCTCTTTTTCCTCCTCACCTCCCTGTTTATTATGTAGTTCAGCACATATATGTGGTCTATGGTCCTCATCCCCTCCCTAAATCCCGCTTGACTCGGCGGCAGCATCCCCCTCCCCTCTGCCTCCTGTTTCAATCTGTTTCCCAGCACCCCCGCGTACACCTTATATGCCGTCTGCGTCAGCGTAACCCCCCTGTAATCTTCCACTACATCTCCTTTCCCTTTCTTCACCACCGGCACCACCATTCCTTGCTTCCACCCCTCTGGCCATCCTTCCCCTCTCCACACCCTCGCACACATTCTCCACAGGTTTTCCCCCACACATTCTCCTCCGTACCTCCACACCTCATTCGGCACCCCGTCCTCCCCCATTGCCTTATTGTCCCTCAGCTTCCTCACTACTTTCCACACTTCCTGCCTCGTCAGTTCTACTTCTCCCTCCTCCTCCATGTTCCTTACCGAAGCTCCCACCCTCCTCTCGTCTATCCCTCTCAGCAACCCCTTGAAATATATGTCCCACTCCTGAACGCTTATTCTCTCATTTACCCCTTTCCTTCTCCTCCTACCTCTATTTATCACCGTCCAGGCTTGGCTTTCCGACTTTATCCCGTTTATCTCCTCTGTCCATCTCCTCCTTTCCTCCCTTTATTTCCCTCGCACATCCTTCTGTACCCCCTCTTCTTTTCCTTGTATGCGCTTTCGTCAATCCTTCCTCCCCTCCATTCCTCCAGCTTCTTCTTGAGCCTTTCATTTCCCTCTCTACACTCCCTGTCCTACCAGCTCTTTTGCTGCACCACTTCTTTCCCTTCCTCCGTCTTTTTCACTGCCCCCCGTATCCTCGCCCCCATCTCCCACAATCCTACCTCTATCTTCTCCCCCTCCCACCACCACTCGCCGAACCCCTCCTTAAACTTCCTTGCACTTTCTTCGTCCCAGCATCCTCTCCCTCTCCACTCTTTGTTTTTCCCTTTCCCCTTCCTTCCCTTCCACCCCCCTCCTTGCGACCTTACCCATATTACCACCGGCATATGGTCCGAATCTACTCGCTCCTCCACCGTCATCCTCTCTATCTTCTCTCTCGCTTTCTCCTCGGCTACCACGTAGTCTATTACCGACTTCCCTCTTCCCTCCACGTATGTCCATTCACCCTGTTCATCCCCTTCCACACCACCATTTATAACCCCCCACCCCATTTCCCGCAGAAATCTCCCCCACTTCTTCCCTTCCCCCGTTAGTACTCTGTCCTTTGACTTTCTCCCTTCCTCCCCCTCCCTTCCCTCCCTCTCTTGCCGCCATCGCCGCAATCCCCCCTCCGCCCCCGTTTTTACATTAAAATCCCCCCCAAACACCACTGTCTCCTCATTCCCTTCTTTCTCCATCCACCCCGCCATCATTTCCATCTTCCTCTCTAGGTCTCCATTCACGTATACTCCAATTACCCACCACCAGTCCTTCCCCAGCTTTACCTTGCACTCTATCCAGCCTTCCTCCTCCAGTCTCACCTTTCCTACCTCCACCTCCTCCCTGATGCCCACCACCATTCCCCCTCTCGCGCTCCCCTTCCCTCTGCTTTTTATCGCCTCTTGCACTTCCCACCTATATCCTCTTTTCCATTTCCCTTTTATCCCTTCCCACCCTCTCGAGTCTACCCACGTCTCTATCAGCACCATCACATCCCAGCTCCTCAGTCCTTCCCAAAACTCCTCATCCTTGTTTTTCACCCCCGCTACATTCCAGAACCCCATTTTTATCGCACCCCCTCTTCCTCCCGTTCCCTTCCGCCCCTCCCTCTTATCCCTCTTCTGCCCCTCCTCTCTTTCTCTCAGCCTCCTACTTGGCTCTCCTCCCCCAACTCTTCCCCTATCTCCACCGTTATTTCCTTCCGCTCCCCCTCCATCTGCCTCCATCCCCCCGTCATCTCGTCCCACCTCTTCCATTTATTGTCTACCCACATTTTTATATATCCTACTCTCACTGTCTTCCCCTTCCTCCTTTCCATCTCTGCCTCCCTCTCTATCTTCCACTTCACCTCTCTCTCCATCCTCGTTAGGTCGTCCTCTATCCAAACTTTCTCCCCTCTCAACCTCCCTTTTGCCTTCATCACCTCTATCTTCTGTTCCCTCCCCTCCATCTCCACCAACACCATACCCCTGCCCTCTCCGTTTGCCCCTCCAATTGCCTTCATATCTTTTATACTTCCTACTACTTCCATCTTACTCCAAATCCTTTTTATCTCCTTATCCCAATCCGCCCCCTCTTTTCTCAAAACCCCTCTCACTACTATATTCCCGGCTCTTTTCTCCTTCTCTCCCCTATCCAATCTTACCTCCAACTCTCTTACCTTCTTTGCTACCTCCTTTTCACTTCTACCCCCCCCTTTCGTCCTATTCCCTTGATCCCTCGACCCTTCACCCCCCTCCCTCTCCCCCAGGCTTTCCACTTTCTTTTCCAGCATATCCATCCGACTTCTCAACTCCGTCCTTTCCCCCTCCCATCCATTTATCAGTCCTTCCCTTTTCACTTTTGCCTCCCTCACTAACACCTCCATTCTCTCCTCCCAACGCCTCGCCATGTCCTCTACTCTCTTCTCCCATGCCTTCGCCATGTCCTCTACTTTCTTCCCCCATCCCTTCGCCATTTCCTCTGCCCTTTTCTCCCTCTTCTCACCTTCCCGCCTCATCACCTCCCCCATACTATCAGTTACCTTTTTTAGCCATGCTTCCTCCTCTGCTCTTTTCTCCGGCGACCTTCCTATTAATTTGCTCTTCTTAAATGCTTCCTCTTCCCTTTTTTCTCCTTCTCATTCCCTTCCCGCTCCGACAGATCCAAGACCTTCCTTTTTCCCTCTAGCATCTCTATTACGTTCCCCTCGCTCCCCGCCCGTTCTCTTCCCAGTCTCTCTGCATTCGTCGGTCTCCCCCTCTTCTTCTCTTCCTCTACATCTACCCTGTTCCCCTCGTCGCCCATCCTCACTACTTCTCTACTCCTTACCTTCCGCTGGTTCCTCCACACGCTTCACTTCCTTCCCTACCGACACCTTTCCCTCTTACCGACTGCTTCAGACACTCTCTCTTCCCACTTTGCCCGCTGGTCCGCCGCTGCTCTACTGTCACCCGTTCCTGCTTTCCCCCACACCCCTTGCCTCTACACCACTCTAACCTCCAAATCTAACCACCCGACTTTTCCCCCTGTCTAACTCTCTTTTCCCTCCCCCCGTACCGACCCTTGTCGCTCACCCCTGACTATCCCGTCCTACCCTCCTTATCCCACAGCACTTTTCACCCCTTCAGTTCCCGCTTCCTTCACTACCACTCACTTTCTGCCCACCTGTCACACACTCACTCCACACCCTTGTCACCGGAAACGGAAGTCCTATTTTTTAAATAAATATTGATAAATATACTCGCATTATATAACATTTTTATTTCAAATTTTGCATAAAATTTTTCTTCATAATTTACTTTTTTTTCTAAGCCTTTAGATTGAATTTCTCCATCTGGAAAGAAACGTATTCCTTTTGAAAAAAGTTCGAGGAATAAAAAAACGAGTGTTTTCAGAGACTTCATCTTAAAAATTACATATGCTCTTTAAAATTTTCTCAGCTTCCTGAAAAAATAGTGAACATTTTTTTTTGAACTTTGGGCAATGGCGAAAAAACGACTTTTCAAATTATAATCCTGATTTAGAGAGTCTTCTACACTCATATTAATTAGGCTATATTTTTTTCGGAAAGTTCAATTTTTTTTTTTCAAATTCAAGCAGCCAAAATCAAATTGAAAAAAAAAACAAAAAAGTTTCAAATGAAAGAATTCGAAACTCAACGGTGGCTAAAAAACGGAGGAAAAAATGTGAAAAAATTATGGCACGTGTTTTTCATCACCGACACTAAACTGTGTAATTTACAAAATGATCCCCCATTGTGAAACCCAAACTTGGCCGATAATTGATGTTTTTACTCCTATATATACATTTATTCTTTTCCTTTTGTGCGTATTTTCGATCGTTCGTGACGGCCACGCGAATTTGATGATATAAACACGATGTAAATGAATGAATGGAATAATCTTGTATAATTTCGCTTAGCCGAGTGATCCGCGAAATCCACGTATTATACAGGTATTTCTCATGTGCGACGTAGATTTCGCGGATGACTCGGCATCGCGCAATTTTACAATATTCTTCCATTTATTCATTTCTATCGTGTTTATATTATCAAATTGGCGTAGCCTTCACGAACGATCGAAGATTTGTTTCAAAGAAGAAAAATAATATATTTGCGGTGGAGAAAACCGAAAGAACTCGCGTGATGAATCGGTGTGGGAGCGGTTTCGTGTATGCGTGTGCGTCGGGCATTCTCGGCTTTCTCCGTGCTGTCTGCGGGCCTGGAAGACCGAAGGCCTGGGACACGTGCTTGTATTCGAGATCAGTAAAAAAACAGTGTGCGAACGGTCGTGGACATCCATGTGGGAGCGCACAGTCTCACCAGTGTTTTTCGGTTCGGTCAGCGCGTGCATGTGCTCGTGGGTCTCTCGCCAAATTTACCTCGAAAAAATCAATCGCGTGAATTGAAACAATTTGTTCACATTGTAAAAAAATTCATTCGTGTTTTTTACATTTTTTTGGGAGAAATGTAAATTAAAATGTCAATAATTTCAACGCAAGTTGTGAATTTTTTTTTTGTTTTTGCCTCTCTCTCAAAATCTCTCATAAAGAAATGATGATACGTCATAACTGTTTTTGAAAGCAATTACTTATGAACTGGAACGTCGGGTATTTACGGTTCGAAACACTCAACAATGTGTTGGTTAGACTTTTTTTCAAGCTGGTAACAATAAGTCTTTTAAAGAACCATGACGTATTATTATTTATTTATGATAAATTTTGGGAAAAAAAGCAAAAAAATTAACAACTTGCGTTGAAATTATTTATATGTGTTATTTAGATACCTTGGAAAAAAATAAAAATAAGAGGAATCACACTCCCGTCTTGGTAAATTATCGTTTGAGATCAGTGATCGGTGATCGGTTAATTTAAAATACATTGCCTGTATTTTGTAAAAAAATGTTGAAAAGGGTCTTTTTTCATCGAATGAACGATCCTCCTCCCCCCCCCCCTTAAAGACCCCGAAATTGAACGTTCTCGGTGATAATACACACGCTCGATCGAAGATGCTCTTTTAGCATCGTTCGACGAGTCTGACAATTCATTTCGACGAGACTCGATCGAGAATCTAGTATTCTCGGCCGAGTACTCGTCGATTCGAATATGTCAGAGCTCGTCGAATTTTCGGTCGCGTAACTATAATCGACTCTCCAAGAGAGAGCTAGAAAGAGAGAGATTGATTGATTGATTGATTTATTACTATGCCCTAGCAAGCTATGGGGCAAATACAGAGTTTTACAACATCGCGATAGAGATTACTTACAGTAGAATATAGAGTAAAGCATATGATAAAGAGAGGTAAATTAATAACTAATCTTAATAATTATGGTACATTGCGAGAGAGAGAGAGAGAGAGAAAATAATTTTGGCCGAGATTGCATGTTTTCGGTAAAAATATAAACGCTCGATTGACGGAACTCTCTTACCGTCATTCGACGAGCGCAACAGTTCGTTTTGATAGGACTCGATCGAGAATCATAGATTCGCGACCGAGAACTCATCGGTTCGAATGTATTCGCGCTCGTCGAGTTGCTCATCGCGTACGTAGTACAGTAGACTCGCCATGAGCGAGAGTGCTTTGCCACCGAATTTGCACGTTCTCGGTGATAATACACACGCTCGATCGACGATGCTCTTTTTGCATCGTTCGCCGAGTCTGACAATTCATTTCGACGTGACTCGATCGAGAATCTAGTATTCTCGGCCGAGTACTCGTCGATTCGAATATGTCAGAGCTCGTCGAATTTTCGATCGCGTAACTATAATCCACTCTCCAAGAGAGAGCTGGAGACAGAGAGAGAGGAAAAGTAATTTTTGCCGAGATCGCATGTTTTCGGTATAAATATCGCTCGATCGACGGAACTCTCTTACCGTCATTCGACGAGCTCAACGGTTCGTTTCGATAGAACTCGATCGAGAATCATTGATTCGCGACCGAGACCCTATCGGTTCGAATGTATTCGCGCTCGTCGAGTTGCTCATCGCGTACGTAGTACAGTAGACACGCCATAAGCAAGAGTGCTTTGCCACCGAAATTGCACGTTTTCGGTGATGATAAACACGCTTGATCGACGATGCTCTTTTAGCATCGTTCGACGAGTCTGACAATTCGAATATGTCAGAGCTCGTCGAATTTTCGATCGCGTAAGTATAATTGACTCTCCAAGAGAGAGCCAGAGAGAGATAGAGAGAGAGAGAGAGAGAGAAAGTAATTTTTGCCGAGATTGCATGTTTTCGGTAAAAATACACACGCTCGATCAACGGCACTCTCTTACCGTCATTCGACGAGCTTGATGGTTCGTTTCGATAGAACTCGATCGAGAATCATTGATTAGCGACCGAGAACTCATCGGTTCAAATGTATTCGCGCTCGTCGAGTTGCTGATCACGTACGTACAGTAGACTCGCCATAAGCGAGAGTGCTTTGCCACCGAAATTGCACGTTTTCGGTGATGATAAACACGCTCGATCGACGATACTCTTTTAGCATCGTTCGACGAGTCTGACAATTCATTTCGACGAGACTCGATCGAGAATCTAGTATTCTCGGCCGAGATCTCGTCTATTTGAATATGTCAGGGCTCGTCGAATTTTCGCTCGCGTACGTACAATCGACTCTCCAAGAGAGAGCGAGACAGAGAGAGAGAGAGAGAGAGAGAGAGAAGAGAGAGACATTTTCGCCGAAATTGCACGTTCTCATCGATGATAAATACGCTCGATCGACGATGCTCTTCTAGCATCGTTCGACGAGTTGGACAATTCATTTCGACGAGATTTGCTCTAGAATCTAATATTCTCGGCCGAAAACTCGTCTATTCGAATAGGTCAGGGCTCGTCGCATTTTTGATCGCGTACATGCAATCGACTCTTCTAGATAGAGAGAAACTGAGAGAGAGAGAGTCCTTTCAGCCGAGATTCATTTTGCTCGGTAAAAATACACCCTCTCCACCGATGATGCTCTCTTACCGTTAGCTCGACGATTCATTTCGACGAGATTCGATCGAGAAACTAGCATCCTCGTCCGAAAACTCTTCGAGCAGACTATGAATATGTCAGGGCTTGTCGAATTTTCGTTGACGTACCCACAGTCGATTCTCCAAGAGAGAGCGAGCAAGCGAGAGAGATCGAGAGAGAGAAAGAGTCGATGTATTGTTAGTTGCCGAGACTATATATAGTACACGTTCTCGGCGACGCGTGTGAATACGTTTGTGTGTAGGCACAAATATATCCACGCACGCATACACGCTTAAGCGTCACGTACGTTTGTAGCTGTTTTTTTTGTGGAGCCATCTAGCGGTGGCGCAGTCCGCTTAAGCGGTAACGCGCCCCGTACACTACTATGCCGACCCCGTTCGAGTTCGCCGTCGCCTTTCACATGCTCTTAAGGTAATTATCCATTTGGGTGCATTCGATTATCTCAAGTGAAAATAGGTGAAACCTGAAAAGTACCCCTCGGAGGTCTGAACTTTAAAGGATAATTTCACCCCCTAGAAACGTTTTTTCGCCGATAAAAAAAAAATACGTGTCTCTTAGATTTTGATGTAGAATACCATATTTGAATTTCGTCAAAATCGAAGGACGTCAGCGGAAAGACTTTCCTTGTGAGTGAGAACGCGTTACATTTTAGATTGGGACCATACCATTTTCTTGTGCATAATTTTGTGAAATATATTATGGGTAAGATATTCTATGGAAGAAGACATTCGGTTATGGGGTTCTTCTTCATTGTAAATAATCTTCACAGCAAACATTTTTAACTGGCTAAAACGTTATAATAAGCGGAATTCGAAACTCCAATATTTAGTTCTGAACCATACCAATTTAGAAGGTAAAACATTATAAATCGTTAGTACTATAAATTAACAATAAGAGAGTGGAAGACTTTGACGCGACCATGCAAAATCAAACACTCTATCCCAAGTCGTTCTCCCCACTACTAGAACCCTTCACGCATGCCTGCGATGGCACATGCTGCGTAAGTAAGACAAAAATTGGAAAGGCACTCAGGTCTGTTCTGCGTATAATAACGTTAATGTTTGGTATGGTCTCGAAAAAAAAAAACTGAATTGAAGTCTGTTTTTCCCTTGGCCAAAAATTCCCCATGCCAAAAATTGGTGGAGCTTCTTTCGACAATGAGTATAGAATTCTCTCCGTGTAACATGAGAGTTATCTCGTGAATTACAATATATACGATAAAATAAAATTGCTTAACAGAAATATTATTATTTAAAGTAATTAAATCAAAATAAAATTCTAATTTTGTTCGCGATCATAAAATAAGAATGCATTCTACTTGTGGTGCCACTTTCAAATAGCTATGTTCATGAAAATCGATTAACAAACGTGTAGTACACAACACTTAATCACTCATTATATTGCATATCCGCGTGTACATTGCTAAAATTAATACATGATTTTGCAAATAAACGTGCTATTTACATACAACAATGAGGCAACTCGGTTATAATGGGTAAATCGATTTAAACTAAATGTTTAGATTAGCCTATAAGCAGGGAGACGCCCGATCGGGGCCGGAACGTTAATTAATTAAATGTATTTTAACGAACAAGAGCCGTTCCATAATCACAGAAATCATAACTTGTTTTAACTAAACCTCTCCTACGTCAGCCTACAACTCCCTCTGCCTTGTTCAGCTGTAAAGCAACATCCACTAGAAACCATGCTTTACATAATGACTGTCAATGGCACAGCCCTTAAAAAACTCGCCGGTTTCATTTCTTTCTTCACCAAGGACAACTGCAAATTATTTGGTTCCCTTTGATGAGAAAGGAACACTTGTATCAAAATTAACTGACACGTCAATGGAATCCGAAATACAAGTACGACATTCGTGAGTTGAGGTAATCTAAATGTGAGTCTTACCAATATAAAAAAAAAAAGTAAAATGAATGGTCTGAATAATTCTTACATCCGCTTAGACGCTTGTAGCGAAAATATGAGGATCTGGAGCAAAAACGAGGAAGAAGGAATTGTAACCTCATAGAATCTTGTAGAAGCTGGCCCGAAACGACATTCAAACATTCGAGATTGAAGACAGACGACGAGATTTAAGCCTGAACTTGTTGATGATTCTTGAACGATTTGTAGCTAATTAGAACATCATGAACTACTGACGGGTTTATTATTCGAACATGCTCTGTTCAGATAAATATTTACACCAGTCATGCAAAGTAAGTAAATCAAGATAATGGCTGTTATTTTTTGTCGTAATTGGGAGAAAGCTTTCTCTGAATTACGTTACTATGATTGCATTTTCGTATATCAGGCAACTATGGCTATTCAACTTCAATCACAATCAAAAGTCAAACCACCAAACCGCTTCGATCCAAACCCAACCAGAGGCACACTACGAAATAGTTATTTCAAAGATGTGGGGAAAACAAGAACATTTAGGGGCGCATGCCAAAAAGGTATAAGACATTGTAAAAGAATAAAATAGGAACTAAAATCGGACGTATGTGTACACAATATATATTTTTTATGTATATTTATTTCAGAATGAGATATCCATTGTTGGGCTTATGTGGTGGATCCTATGAATATCCGATCGCGCTATCCCAACCTATCACTCAAAATACCAATATAGAGGATAAAGAAGTTAATGACAATTACATAACGGTAGATTCGCCTATTTTTTGCTAATGTTAAAGTGTATTATCAGGAATTTTTGTAAAGATAATTTGTGTATCTCTCGTAATAACACTGCACGAATATGTTTATTGGTATCATTACATAATGCAGGAATTTTTTTGTCAAACAATAATGAATCCTCAAAGTGGTGCAAACTGCGCTGTACGACTACTGCTTTACGACTTGGACCACGACTGCGACTGTTCTAATGATCGGAATAAAAAATCCAGGCATATTTGTAATCACACAACTGTTCTCTATCGTCTCAACTTTAGTAGAGAAACAGTACCGGTCCTAATCCAAGATCCCTACCCCGACATTTACCGACATTTTTTAGCTCAGACACGAACCACTTAGCCGAGACCCGAACCCGAGGGGGGGATATCTTTAAGAGTCCGAATGCACGGAGTCGATCGGGGCGGGGGGGGATCTCTAACTGGAGGGCACCTAATCTCTTATGGCTCGAGACATAGGGGGGGGGGGGGGGTCTAGCTTTAAGGGTGGTATTGGAATGCCGCTATCTCTGGCAGCGGCGGGGCGCCTTATTTTTCATGGCGGAATATGATTGCCGATTATCAGTTAGACTGGAATCTCTGTAAGGGGGGAGGGGGGCTAGTTTTGAGGGTGGTATTAGAATGCTGCTATTTCTGGCAGCTGCAGTGCAGCTTGTCTTTCATGCTGGCATTGGAATGTTGTTATCTCTAACAAGTAAATAGCGGGCCGGAGCGTTGGACCTTTCAACCACACACGACGACGCTACCCTCCTGGGCCAGTGCGTCTGTTTGTCGCAACTTTATCGCCGGTCATAAATCATATCTGGTCGTGTGCTAAGGGTCAGACCGCAGTCTGGAAAAGGCCGAACATGAGGTCATAAAATCTTAGAGGCGCCTATGATCCGGCTGGTCCTCAGCACCCGAAGGAAAAGGGTTGAAAATATCCCTAACAGGTATTCTTCTGACCGCATTTATATAAGCGTTTCCCTATCACTGACTGGTGCATGAGCAGATGTAGCGCAGGGTGTTGCGACAGATCTTTTTTCAAACCGCGATGAAATTGGGACGAAGAGCAGATTGAAAATATGGAAAAGCACGTTCGATTCGATACTCGAGTGCAAATGCATGTGATGTATGCATAGGATTATGCGTACAGAGCCGCTCGCCGAGGCCGGTGGGAAGAAGTTGCATGTGATCGTGAGCGATTTAGATTAAGAATTAAAAAATGCGGCAAACTGATTCAATCTGTATTGATGGAGAAAAAATTTAACGGAAAATGCAATACACGCTTGCGCCTGCGCATTGTTTAAAAAGAAGCAGTGAGCTAGCACCAAGATGGGAAGAAATTGCACGTGATCGTGGGTGATTTAGATTAAGAATTGAAAAATGCGGCAAACTGATTGAATCTGTATTGACGGACAAAAAAATTTAACGGAAAATGGTATACTGATATGCGTCATCGACGTGTTTCGACCTGTTTCGAGCCCTCCCATTACATTCGAGAGCGGATGATGCCATATTGCATGTCTGAACACGCTTGAGCCTGCACAGTGTTTAGATATTTTGACAAGCCGCCGGAAAATGAGGCTTTGATGTTCATGGAATGCCGCTATGACGCGCTTAGTCGCTTTCTTGTTATCAGCATGGATGGAGAAAGAAAAACGTTCAAGTGTCCCTAACGGGTATTCTTCTGGCTGATATATATAAGCGTTTCCCCATCACTAGCTCACATTTCCTCCCGTGCATTCAAACAAATATTATCGGCCGGAAAAAAGAAAAAAAAAATGGATGCGCAAATGTGTAAAAGGACTGTCGCGCTAATGGAGGAGGCATTTTCCATAATTAGAAAAAAATCTAGACCAGCTTCAGTGCAAAAGTGGATAAAGTTCAGTGATAAACATGTGAAGATTTTGGGCAAAGTGTTACGTGCAAACGTTCCGACAATAGGTGAAAAAATTCGTATTCAGACAACAATAGCGACATTGATGTCGCTGAGTGAAAAGCTGAAAAAATGTGGTGCTGGTGCTGTGAAAAGTGACAAGGTGCGGTGGAGGGACATGGACACTGCGTTTAAGAAAAGAATTAGGACTGGAGTGGTTATCAATCTACAGCACAAAGATGTACAAAGTTTTCTTGACGACGCGAGACCTCTGATAATCTCGAAAATAACCGCGGTTTTGAGCAAAGCAGGAAACTTAAAAGTTAACGTTATTCTAGCCTGCCGTTTTCACATCACCAAACTCGATGAAATAATGGAAGATAATAAATTCTTTAATATGCAGAATCAAGCTATTTTACCCTCGACAGACATGGAAGAGTGGTTCAGGGTACATGTAAAGGATAAATTGTTGGTGAAAATTGAGGAGTTTACGGAAAAGGAATCCGGCTGGTCTCTCTCTTCCATAATTAACTTAGTCGTTAATATGAACAAATACATGCCTCTGCGTGGTGGACTATCTACGTATACAAGTCTACCGAAAAAAATTCAATTAAAACGTGCAGTCGCCAATATTATAAATGATGACCCTTATTGTTTCTTATGGTCTGTGACGGCAGCTCTTTACCCTGCAGCTGAACATTGTGAGCGAAAATCGTCGTACCCGCCGTTCAGTGAAGTGCTTCAGTACACTGGGCTCAATTTTCCTATGAGTCTAAAGGACGTACCGAAATTTGAAAAAATGAATGGTTTGTCAATTAACGTATATGGCATAGAAGATCATCGTCGTGGAAAGCTTGAAATATTGCCAGTATATTTGAGCGCTCAAAGATCCGATAGACCTACTATACACCTACTCATGCAGGAAGCTGCGAGCGAAGAAGAAGAAGAAGAAGAAGAAGAAGGAAAAGAAGACAGCAATCCGGTGCATCACTTTTCATAGATCAAAAATATTTCTCGACTGGTCAGCTCGCAAATTTCAAAATATGCACATCATACTTGGCTCTGCGACAGATGTTTGTGTCATTTCAAAACAGAAAATTTGCTAATAAAACACACGGATGACTGTAAAAATTAATAAATGTCGAACGGTCTTTCCGGAGGGTGAGGAGAGAATATTAAAATTCAATAATTTCAAATTCAAAGAAGATGTTCCATTCGTCGTGTATGCCGATCTCGAGTGCTTATTAGAGCCAATAACATCGGTACAGAAGAACACAATGGGATATCAAAACCATGTGCCCCACAGTATCGGTTATTATCTGCGCTGTAGCTATGACGATGCACTTTCCGAGTACAAATCATACGGTGGCAAAGACTGTATCCAGTGGTTTATGGTGGAGTTGAAAACCCTATCAAAATCGCTGCATTCGCGCCTAACACATATCACACCGATGGAGAGACTGAACACCGTACAAAATCATCAATTCACGACGTCTACAGCCTGCCACATTTGCGAGAAAGAATTTCTTCCAAGTGATCTAAAGGTTCGAGACCACTGCCATTTTACGGATCGTTATCGCGCTGCCGCACACCAAGATTGTAATTTAAATTTTAAGAATTCTCATGTAGTTCCCGTTGTATTCCACAATTTATCCGGATATGATTCTCATTTTTTAATAAGGTCATTAGCGACTGCATTCGAGGGCTCTTTATATCTTTTACCTATAAACAAGGAAAAATATATTTCATTCTCGAAAAGTGTCAAGGGGACAGTTGTAAATTACAGATTTATCGACTCATTCAGATTTATGCCAAGTAGCATCGACAAATTAGCCTTATATTTAGACAGTAATAACAAATTAATTACACGCGCAAATTGTAATAGTGAGGCTGAATGCACGCTATTGGCACGGAAAGGTGTTTTCCCGTATGACTATGTTAATAGCTGGGATATCCTCGATGAGACCGAATTGCCCTCAAAAAAAGATTTTTTTTCCAAGCTCAATAATACGGAGATTTCCGACAGCGAATATGCGCACGCGTCTAACGTTTGGAAAACATTCAAGATAAAAACTTTAGGTGAATATTCAGATTTATATTTAAAAACAGACGTTCTCCTTTTGGCTGACATTTTCGAAAATTTTCGACGAAATTGTTTGAATACGTATAATTTAGATCCGCTCCATTACTACACAGCCCCTGGTCTTTCATTCGATGCAATGCTCAAGTGCACGCAAATTGAACTCGAACTCCTCACTGACGTGGATATGTTACTTTTTATTGAAAAAGGCATCCGAGGCGGAGTCGCGCAATGTACCAACAGGTATGCGAAAGCAAACAATCGATTCATAGAAACGAATTTCGATCCAAACACCGCCGAGTCATATCTGATGTACTATGATGTCAATAACTTATACGGTGCAGCTATGAGTAAATCATTACCATGCAACTCATTCGAATGGGCGGAAAATTTTATTGAAAATATTGAAAATATTCCCGAAGACTCGCCGATTGGGTATATACTCGAGGTTGATTTAGAATATCCCAAGGAGCTGCACGAATCTCATAAAGACTTACCGCTATGTCCAGAACACTATCGAGCCCCGCAATCTAAAAATTCAAAATTGATGACGACATTGCTACCGAAGGAAAAATACATTATTCACTATCGTAATCTACAGGAGTCTTTGAGATTAGGGTTAAAATTAACGAAAATTCATCGCGTGCTAAAATTCAAACAATCCCCTTGGTTGAAAAAATACATTGATCTCAATACGAATTTGAGAAAGCAGTCCAATAACGATTTCGAGAAAAATTTTTACAAACTAATGAATAACGCGGTGTTTGGGAAAACGATGGAAAATGTACGTAATCATCGGGAAGTAAAGCTCGTTACACGCTGGCATGGGCGATATGGCGCAAGAGCTCTCATCGCTCGAGCTACCTTTCATAGCTGCACCATATTCTACGACGATATGGTTATAATAGAATTGACTAAAGCTAAAGTAAAATTCAACAAACCGATATATGCTGGATTTTCAATTCTTGACCTGTCTAAAATCTATTTATACCGTTTTCATTATGACTATATGAAGATTACATTCGGCGAGCAAGCCAAATTATTGTACACAGATACGGACAGCCTAATCTATCACGTAACTACTCCAAATATCTACGAATCCATGAGACGTGACATACGCCAATTTGATACATCTGATTACCCGACAAATAATCCCTATGGAATGCCTCTTGCGAATAAAAAAGTGTTGGGTCTTATGAAAGATGAAAATAATGGTAAAATTATGACCGAGTTTATAGGGCTTAGGGCAAAGTTATACTCGTATAAAGTACAAGGTAATGAGCTTGAAAATAAACGTGCAAAAGGCGTTAGAGGAGCGACATTGAAAACCATCACGTTCGATGACTACAAAGAGTGCCTACTTCACTGTAAAACTCTGATTAGGACCCAGCACATGATACGCAGCTCAAAACACGTTGTCGAGACGGTTAGGCAAAATAAAATAGCATTAAGCTGGAATGACGTCAAAAGAGTTCGCTCCGCTGATACAACCGATACTCTACCTTGGGGTTATGAGCGCAATACGAAAGAATGTTTGTAGCTTAAAGTAAATAAAAAATGAAATAAACGTGTGGAGGTAAACTGTGAATGGTATGAAAACTATGAATATATTGTATATGAACTAATAAAATTGATGCGCTGGAGGAAAAACATATTAAAAAAAGATATATTGAAACCGACTTTTTCTTAATTAATATCCTGTTCAACAAAATAATCCTGTGAGAGATGGGATAGAAGGTGGCGATTGAAAAGATCAATAATGTTAATTTGTTGAAATATTTTATTACACATCAGATTTCCTTATCCAGCTATTGTGGGAGTTGTCGAAACCCAGCTATTTTACAAACATTTTATTTCCGCGCTTCTTCAATACTCGTTTAATCAGATAAATATCGGGATTTTCAACTCTAAGTGCTCTTGCTCATAACAACCATCGGTGATGGGTTCATCTTGATAATCTTTCAGACTTAACGTCACAGGGCTCGTATTTTTCCTTTGATGTATTGTAAATATTTCCGTTGTCCAGTTTGGAGAATAACCCTTGGCAAATATATTTTTGAATTTGCTTATCCCCACTTTGTCACCGCATCGAAATTTCGTCAACTTTTTTTTTTCTTTTTTTTTTTTTTCAACGGTTCTCGAGTCGTGAAAACGCGTTGTAATAGCTGCTTCTTATCCTCCGAGTTCACGTCTTTCGGCTTCATTTTAATTGTGCGATGTTATATCTGGAAATCTATTGTTATATCTGGAAATCAAATTTTTGAGAATATCAGTCCACTTGTAGCTTCCACGAAGACTAAATTGCATCCACATTTTATTTTTCAAGGTACGATTAAAACGCTCTCAAATTGATGCTTTCAAATTACTGTATGTCGAGTACATATGAATATTATACTTGTTCATGAGAGTTTGCAAGCTATTGGCACGAAAAAATGTTTTCCCGCATGACTATGTCAATAGTTGGGGGCGCGGGGCTATTCACTTTGATTTTGGGTGTACAGGAGGCTTCCAACTTCCAAAGACTTCCAAAGACTTCCAAAAACTTCCGAAGATTTCGGAAGACTTCCGAAGAATTCCAAGCACCTCCACAGACTTCTGAAGACTTTTAAAGACTTCCGAAGACTTCCGAAGACTTCCAAAAACTTCCAAAGACTTTCAAAGACTTCTAAAGACTATCGATTGCGTATTATGAGGAATTCTTCGAAGACTTCCATAGACTCCCAGAGTCTCCAAAAGACTTACAGAGACTTCCGACGAATTCCAAGGACTTCCACAGACTTCTGAAGACTTTTGAAGAATTCCAAGGACTTCCACAGACTCCTGAAGACTTTTAAAGACTTCCGAAATGCCTTCGTGCTCACCCAAGATGCGGGGGGGGGGGCGGCATCATGATATTCTTTTACCAATTTTTCTCGGTCTTCTTTGCTTAGGCAGGCGGCGCCTATGCTGAAGCCTTCTTCGTTCCTCTCGTGGCTGCTGAGCATCGGTCCTTGTCTGGGAAATGCCAAAGCGTAATCTCCCTGCACCCCGCCCCCCCCGAGATTACGCTTTGGCATTTTCCAGACAAGCACCGATGCTCAAGCAGCATTGCAAGCAACCAATAGCTTGCAAACTCTCATGAACAAGTATAATATTCATATGTACTCGACATACAGTAATTTGAAAGCATTAATTTGAGAGCGTTTTAATCGTACCTTGAAAAATAAAATGTGGATGCAATTTAGTCTTCGTGGAAGCTACAAGTGGACTGATATTCTCAAAAATTTGATTTCCAGATATAACAATAGATTTCCAGATATAACATCGCACAATTAAAATGAAGCCGAAAGACGTGAACTCGGAGGATAAGAAGCAGCTATTACAACGCGTTTTCACGACTCGAGAACCGTTGAAAAAAAAAAAAAAAGAAAAAAAAAAGTTGACGAAATTTCGATGCGGTGACAAAGTGGGGATAAGCAAATTCAAAAATATATTTGCCAAGGGTTATTCTCCAAACTGGACAACGGAAATATTTACAATACATCAAAGGAAAAATACGAGCCCTGTGACGTTAAGTCTGAAAGATTATCAAGATGAACCCATCACCGATGGTTGTTATGAGCAAGAGCACTTAGAGTTGAAAATCCCGATATTTATCTGATTAAACGAGTATTGAAGAAGCGCGGAAATAAAATGTTTGTAAAATAGCTGGGTTTCGACAACTCCCACAATAGCTGGATAAGGAAATCTGATGTGTAATAAAATATTTCAACAAATTAACATTATTGATCTTTTCAATCGCCACCTTCTATCCCATCTCTCACAGGATTATTTTGTTGAACAGGATATTAATTAAGAAAAAGTCGGTTTCAATATATCTTTTTTTAATATGTTTTTCCTCCAGCGCATCAATTTTATTAGTTCATATACAATATATTCATAGTTTTCATACCATTCACAGTTTACCTCCACACGTTTATTTCATTTTTTATTTACTTTAAGCTACAAACATTCTTTCGTATTGCGCTCATAACCCCAAGGTAGAGTATCGGTTGTATCAGCGGAGCGAACTCTTTTGACGTCATTCCAGCTTAATGCTATTTTATTTTGCCTAACCGTCTCGACAACGTGTTTTGAGCTGCGTATCATGTGCTGGGTCCTAATCAGAGTTTTACAGTGAAGTAGGCACTCTTTGTAGTCATCGAACGTGATGGTTTTCAATGTCGCTCCTCTAACGCCTTTTGCACGTTTATTTTCAAGCTCATTACCTTGTACTTTATACGAGTATAACTTTGCCCTAAGCCCTATAAACTCGGTCATAATTTTACCATTATTTTCATCTTTCATAAGACCCAACACTTTTTTATTCGCAAGAGGCATTCCATAGGGATTATTTGTCGGGTAATCAGATGTATCAAATTGGCGTATGTCACGTCTCATGGATTCGTAGATATTTGGAGTAGTTACGTGATAGATTAGGCTGTCCGTATCTGTGTACAATAATTTGGCTTGCTCGCCGAATGTAATCTTCATATAGTCATAATGAAAACGGTATAAATAGATTTTAGACAGGTCAAGAATTGAAAATCCAGCATATATCGGTTTGTTGAATTTTACTTTAGCTTTAGTCAATTCTATTATAACCATATCGTCGTAGAATATGGTGCAGCTATGAAAGGTAGCTCGAGCGATGAGAGCTCTTGCGCCATATCGCCCATGCCAGCGTGTAACGAGCTTTACTTCCCGATGATTACGTACATTTTCCATCGTTTTCCCAAACACCGCGTTATTCATTAGTTTGTAAAAATTTTTCTCGAAATCGTTATTGGACTGCTTTCTCAAATTCGTATTGAGATCAATGTATTTTTTCAACCAAGGGGATTGTTTGAATTTTAGCACGCGATGAATTTTCGTTAATTTTAACCCTAATCTCAAAGACTCCTGTAGATTACGATAGTGAATAATGTATTTTTCCTTCGGTAGCAATGTCGTCATCAATTTTGAATTTTTAGATTGCGGGGCTCGATAGTGTTCTGGACATAGCGGTAAGTCTTTATGAGATTCGTGCAGCTCCTTGGGATATTCTAAATCAACCTCGAGTATATACCCAATCGGCGAGTCTTCGGGAATATTTTCAATATTTTCAATAAAATTTTCCGCCCATTCGAATGAGTTGCATGGTAATGATTTACTCATAGCTGCACCGTATAAGTTATTGACATCATAGTACATCAGATATGACTCGGCGGTGTTTGGATCGAAATTCGTTTCTATGAATCGATTGTTTGCTTTCGCATACCTGTTGGTACATTGCGCGACTCCGCCTCGGATGCCTTTTTCAATAAAAAGTAACATATCCACGTCAGTGAGGAGTTCGAGTTCAATTTGCGTGCACTTGAGCATTGCATCGAATGAAAGACCAGGGGCTGTGTAGTAATGGAGCGGATCTAAATTATACGTATTCAAACAATTTCGTCGAAAATTTTCGAAAATGTCAGCCAAAAGGAGAACGTCTGTTTTTAAATATAAATCTGAATATTCACCTAAAGTTTTTATCTTGAATGTTTTCCAAACGTTAGACGCGTGCGCATATTCGCTGTCGGAAATCTCCGTATTATTGAGCTTGGAAAAAAAATCTTTTTTTGAGGGCAATTCGGTCTCATCGAGGATATCCCAGCTATTAACATAGTCATACGGGAAAACACCTTTCCGTGCCAATAGCGTGCATTCAGCCTCACTATTACAATTTGCGCGTGTAATTAATTTGTTATTACTGTCTAAATATAAGGCTAATTTGTCGATGCTACTTGGCATAAATCTGAATGAGTCGATAAATCTGTAATTTACAACTGTCCCCTTGACACTTTTCGAGAATGAAATATATTTTTCCTTGTTTATAGGTAAAAGATATAAAGAGCCCTCGAATGCAGTCGCTAATGACCTTATTAAAAAATGAGAATCATATCCGGATAAATTGTGGAATACAACGGGAACTACATGAGAATTCTTAAAATTTAAATTACAATCTTGGTGTGCGGCAGCGCGATAACGATCCGTAAAATGGCAGTGGTCTCGAACCTTTAGATCACTTGGAAGAAATTCTTTCTCGCAAATGTGGCAGGCTGTAGACGTCGTGAATTGATGATTTTGTACGGTGTTCAGTCTCTCCATCGGTGTGATATGTGTTAGGCGCGAATGCAGCGATTTTGATAGGGTTTTCAACTCCACCATAAACCACTGGATACAGTCTTTGCCACCGTATGATTTGTACTCGGAAAGTGCATCGTCATAGCTACAGCGCAGATAATAACCGATACTGTGGGGCACATGGTTTTGATATCCCATTGTGTTCTTCTGTACCGATGTTATTGGCTCTAATAAGCACTCGAGATCGGCATACACGACGAATGGAACATCTTCTTTGAATTTGAAATTATTGAATTTTAATATTCTCTCCTCACCCTCCGGAAAGACCGTTCGACATTTATTAATTTTTACAGTCATCCGTGTGTTTTATTAGCAAATTTTCTGTTTTGAAATGACACAAACATCTGTCGCAGAGCCAAGTATGATGTGCATATTTTGAAATTTGCGAGCTGACCAGTCGAGAAATATTTTTGATCTATGAAAAGTGATGCACCGGATTGCTGTCTTCTTTTCCTTCTTCTTCTTCTTCTTCTTCTTCTTCGCTCGCAGCTTCCTGCATGAGTAGGTGTATAGTAGGTCTATCGGATCTTTGAGCGCTCAAATATACTGGCAATATTTCAAGCTTTCCACGACGATGATCTTCTATGCCATATACGTTAATTGACAAACCATTCATTTTTTCAAATTTCGGTACGTCCTTTAGACTCATAGGAAAATTGAGCCCAGTGTACTGAAGCACTTCACTGAACGGCGGGTACGACGATTTTCGCTCACAATGTTCAGCTGCAGGGTAAAGAGCTGCCGTCACAGACCATAAGAAACAATAAGGGTCATCATTTATAATATTGGCGACTGCACGTTTTAATTGAATTTTTTTCGGTAGACTTGTATACGTAGATAGTCCACCACGCAGAGGCATGTATTTGTTCATATTAACGACTAAGTTAATTATGGAAGAGAGAGACCAGCCGGATTCCTTTTCCGTAAACTCCTCAATTTTCACCAACAATTTATCCTTTACATGTACCCTGAACCACTCTTCCATGTCTGTCGAGGGTAAAATAGCTTGATTCTGCATATTAAAGAATTTATTATCTTCCATTATTTCATCGAGTTTGGTGATGTGAAAACGGCAGGCTAGAATAACGTTAACTTTTAAGTTTCCTGCTTTGCTCAAAACCGCGGTTATTTTCGAGATTATCAGAGGTCTCGCGTCGTCAAGAAAACTTTGTACATCTTTGTGCTGTAGATTGATAACCACTCCAGTCCTAATTCTTTTCTTAAACGCAGTGTCCATGTCCCTCCACCGCACCTTGTCACTTTTCACAGCACCAGCACCACATTTTTTCAGCTTTTCACTCAGCGACATCAATGTCGCTATTGTTGTCTGAATACGAATTTTTTCACCTATTGTCGGAACGTTTGCACGTAACACTTTGCCCAAAATCTTCACATGTTTATCACTGAACTTTATCCACTTTTGCACTGAAGCTGGTCTAGATTTTTTTCTAATTATGGAAAATGCCTCCTCCATTAGCGCGACAGTCCTTTTACACATTTGCGCATCCATTTTTTTTTTCTTTTTTCCGGCCGATAATATTTGTTTGAATGCACGGGAGGAAATGTGAGCTAGTGATGGGGAAACGCTTATATATATCAGCCAGAAGAATACCCGTTAGGGACACTTGAACGTTTTTCTTTCTCCATCCATGCTGATAACAAGAAAGCGACTAAGCGCGTCATAGCGGCATTCCATGAACATCAAAGCCTCATTTTCCGGCGGCTTGTCAAAATATCTAAACACTGTGCAGGCTCAAGCGTGTTCAGACATGCAATATGGCATCATCCGCTCTCGAATGTAATGGGAGGGCTCGAAACAGGTCGAAACACGTCGATGACGCATATCAGTATACCATTTTCCGTTAAATTTTTTTGTCCGTCAATACAGATTCAATCAGTTTGCCGCATTTTTCAATTCTTAATCTAAATCACCCACGATCACGTGCAATTTCTTCCCATCTTGGTGCTAGCTCACTGCTTCTTTTTAAACAATGCGCAGGCGCAAGCGTGTATTGCATTTTCCGTTAAATTTTTTCTCCATCAATACAGATTGAATCAGTTTGCCGCATTTTTTAATTCTTAATCTAAATCGCTCACGATCACATGCAACTTCTTCCCACCGGCCTCGGCGAGCGGCTCTGTACGCATAATCCTATGCATACATCACATGCATTTGCACTCGAGTATCGAATCGAACGTGCTTTTCCATATTTTCAATCTGCTCTTCGTCCCAATTTCATCGCGGTTTGAAAAAAGATCTGTCGCAACACCCTGCGCTACATCTGCTCATGCACCAGTCAGTGATAGGGAAACGCTTATATAAATGCGGTCAGAAGAATACCTGTTAGGGATATTTTCAACCCTTTTCCTTCGGGTGCTGAGGACCAGCCGGATCATAGGCGCCTCTAAGATTTTATGACCTCATGTTCGGCCTTTTCCAGACTGCGGTCTGACCCTTAGCACACGACCAGATATGATTTATGACCGGCGATAAAGTTGCGACAAACAGACGCACTGGCCCAGGAGGGTAGCGTCGTCGTGTGTGGTTGAAAGGTCCAACGCTCCGGCCCGCTATTTACTTGTTAGAGATAACAACATTCCAATGCCAGCATGAAAGACAAGCTGCACTGCAGCTGCCAGAAATAGCAGCATTCTAATACCACCCTTAAAACTAGCCCCCCCCCCCCCTTACAGAGACTCCAGTCTAACTGATAATCGGCAATCATATTCCGCCATGAAAAATAAGGCGCCCCGCCGCTGCCAGAGATAGCGGCATTCCAATACCACCCTCAAAGCTAGCCCCCCCCCCCCCCTATGTCTCGAGCCATAAGAGATTAGGTGCCCTCCAGTTAGAGATCCCCCCCCGCCCCGATCGACTCCGTGCATTCGGACTCTTAAAGATATCCCCCCCTCGGGTTCGGGTCTCGGCTAAGTGGTTCGTGTCTGAGCTAAAAAATGTCGGTAAATGTCGGGGTAGGGATCTTGGATCAGGACCGGTACTGTTTCTCTACTAACTTTAATCGTTTATTTTCTTTTTTTCGTTAAAAAATGGTGGCACAATTTTGGAAACACTCAAGTTTGTGATTTTTTTGTAAAACTTATTATTTCTCCACAAATGATATTTTTCAAATTTCAACGTTGCCCGCAGTCCGGACGATTGAGACGAGTTTTTTGATTACAAATATGCCTGGATTTTTTCTCAGAGATGTGGAGTGAAGCATTCAATATTGTGTGACAACAAAATTCCTGCATTGTGTAATGATATCAATAAACATATTCACGCAGTTTCATTGCGATAGACACACACATTGTCTGTACAAAAATTCCTGATAAGATACCTGAAAATGACCGAAAAATAGGCAACTCGACCCTGAACATCTCTATATTAACACGACCTTTAAATATGTTCAGTATTGAAATAAATATTAAATATGACCGCATTGAATTTTATAATCGATTATTCGGAAAATAACTACTATTTTTGTCTTTAAGTAATAAGTTCAGAAATAATATATTCGAGTAAACATTAGCTTGATAGTCGTAAGCGGAATTTTATAAAAGAAAAAGTACAACTATTTCATAATAAGTAAAAACACTCTCTCTCTCTCTCTCTTTTAAGAGAATTTAAGAGGAGAATTTGAGAGAAAAGTAGCGAAATGGATAATTGAGCGCAGAGAGTAAAATAAAGATGGGTCAGTAGATGTAAATATATAAATATACAAATAGGAATACAAATGCACACTAAAAACAAGTGTGAATACATATGGGTCTGTCCACGTCAATCCGATACCCCTCCAGACCGCACCATCTCCGATTTGCCCCGTGATTTTTTGTGTTATTGTCCATGCTTTGAAACACTTTTCTAAATTTTTTCAAATTTTTCTGATCAACCCTTTTTGAGTTTTCATTTTTTTTACGTAAAAAATAACGACCTTTTTTAAAAATCTGAAAAAATTCTGAAAAATCCTCTGAATGACGCAGAACAGTCTCCCGTTTGGGAGAATATGGACCGAATTTTTTTTATATTTTTTTTACCCAATTAAAAATTTTTTTCCAAGAAAAACACTACACTCACGACTCTTATCCTCTTATAGACCTGCCAGCACTATGTTCGAACTACACGAATGTTTTTACTAGTATTTATAATTGGTATTCAACTGGTCAGTTACAGGAAAAATTAGTTTGACCCAGTATTCATTTTGTGCCAAGGGTGAAAGGTGGAGAAATTGGTTGTTTCAAAGTGTACATCCCAAAATATGTGAATATGGAAGTGAATATGCTCGCATGGTGGATAAGCCGCGTGAACGATTTGAATCTGTTAAAAGGATTTCGCAAACCCAACAGGTGCATCGTTTTATCCCCCGACGGGACGGAATCGTTCTTACGAAAGAATATACTCGAGAGCAGAAGAGTTTCGAACGCACACTTTTTTGAAAAAAAAAGTGCGCAAGCAATAAACAACATTGAATAATAAAGATTGATCTAAAGATTATGTATAACATTATTTTAACTCTCCCAAACCACATTTCTGCCCGCAGAGGAAATTTTTTTTTTGTTGTTTTGGGAAAAAAAAAATTTAATTGGGTAAAAAAAATATAAAAAAAATTCGGTCCACATTCTCCCAAACGAGAAACTGTTCTGCGTCATTCAGAGGATTTTTCAGAATTTTTTCAGATTTTTAAAAAAGGTCGTTATTTTTTACCCTAAAAAAAATTATAACTCAAAAAGGGTTGATCAGAAAAATTTGAAAAAATTTAGAAAAGTGTTTTAAAGTATGGACAATAATGCAAAAAATCACGGGGCAAATCGAAGATGGTGCGGTCTGGAGGGGTATCGGATTGACGTGGACAGACCCATATACATTCTACGAATCCGAATATAAAAATGCACGAATGTAAAAAAAACAATGTAAAAGGTTAAATGTTATATCTGACAGCATAACTTGTAGCGCAAAGCGCAATATCTGAAATAGCGGAGAACGCTAAATAAACGACCATTAATTCTCTCTCTCTCTCTCTCTCTCTCTCTCTCTCTCTCTCTCTCTCTCTCTCTCTGTGAGTATCGCCTGTCACGTTTTCTATCGCTCTCTGTAAAACTGGACTGTTTCTCTGCTTGCACTGCCTGCGGGCGTTTTTGGTTCCAGGCTCTGGCATGCAATTTTAACGCCCTTTCATCTCAGCTTTTCGTCTTTCATCATTTATAAGCTGCATGGACGAGATCGCTGTGTGAAAGGTTGACGTTTTTTCTAACCTCTGAGCTGCCATTGCTGGTCCATTTTTCCACCAACGTTATTGGCGCATGTGCTGTTCGTTTCCTCGTCGCCTGGCCTGACCTGTGGCGCTCTCTGCTGTGGGTTTTTTACTACTCTCCTGCGCATGCGTTTGGAGACCTAGTCTCGTCTGCCTCTCGCTACACTCACCTCTCCTGCCTGCCTGCTGCTCGGGACACACTCGCCTTGCTGCTAAGCTTGCGTGGTGCTCTCTCTTGTGGGGCATACTACAACGTCTTGACGTGTCTGCGTGGGCAGTTATCGATCTTCTACATTGATCGCTTGATCCCTCACAGGATAAGCCTCGAGTCTCTCTGCCTGTGCTTTTCTTCTGCTTGCTGATGTCGTCTCGTTGCCGCGTCTGTAAGCGTCTTGTTGGTAAGGGCGGGGACTATATTGCCTGTGGTGGGGCCTGTGGAGAGAGCTTTCACGTAAAATGCGCGGAGGAAAATTTCGATAGTTTCGTGGTTGACTCCGTCGGTGAAATAAGTTTCCGTTGTGATGCATGCTGTGCGGATCGATCTCTCCTCACCCCCCGCACTCCACCTCCGGTGCGGTCGTCCTCTGCTCCCCATACTCTTGAGAATGTCATGAAGTTGCTTCAAGCTATAAGCGCTCAGTCGTTCAGTTCCTATGCCTCCACTGCCTCTCAGCTGAAGACTATACAGAGAACTCTCGCAGACGTCGTGCAAAACGTATCGGAGCTGCGGACTGGCGTCGCCGATCTGGCGGCCTCGCACTCGGCAATGGCTGAATACATATCCTGCCTTGAGTCCCATACGGACAATTCGCGATTGCAAATCGCTCAGCTGAGCAGTGAGAATGATATACTGAGGGGGCAAATCGTGGAAATGTCGAGTCGGCTGACAAGGATAGAATCGCGTACTTTGTCCAGCGAGCTTACGATTGCGGGACTTCCGTTTGTAAACGGTGAATCGGCCAGTCGGCTTGCTCTCGACGTGTGCAGTGCAACGGAGACTGTGTTACCTCCTGCTGGTATCCTAGATGCGTTCCGACTTGGTGCATCGCGCCCTGACGCACCAGCGAAGATTCTCGTAAGGTTCGCGAGCGAGCACATCTGTGAGCGGCTCCTGTCAAACTCTCGTAGGCGAAACCCGAGTCTTACAGCGGCCGACGTCAATGGATCTTTTCCCGGGACGAGAGTTTTCGTAAATCGAAATTTACCGAGCACTCTCTACGTACTGCAAAGGGCGGCTTGAACATGGGCGAGGTCTCAGGCAAACATCACCTCTATCCGGCTTCGTGATGGCTCGCTTCACCTTTCTATCCTAGGCCATGCTGAGCCCACAATACTCCGTGATATGGCTGACCTAGAGGCGTTAAAGTCCGGGCCTGGGCAACCTCCGACACCTCAAAATTGACGCAGGGAGGATTCACCGTGATTGTCTCTTTGCCCCTGATTAATTTCGCGCCTCCACCGCGCCGTGTACTGCACTTTGCGCATGTTAATGCCCTATTTCTTCTCGTGCATTCTCCCGTTTTTCAAGAAAAATTGGTAGCGGGGCTTATGATGTCATTACGGTATCCGAAACCTGGCTCAACGACTCTCACCCGGACTCTCTCCATTCTATTCTCTCCATTCTATTTTCCATTTTTACCTTCAAAGCCTGTCTTCACCTACACCTTCTTCGCAAACAGGGATTTTAAATACTCCCTAGCTTGTTTTTGTACTTTTCCAGAGCTCTCCATTCTATAGCGTGCTACTGGTACTACTCTACTATCAATATTATACAGTATAAGTCTTTCAGTGTAACTTTAGCGATATATATATATATATATATATATATATTACTTATGTATTGTTAGTATAGTTTTAAGGAAAATATCTCTAATGCTTTGTACACCATACGATATGCTCTTATGGGCTAACCCCCAGAGCTAATCTAATAAATCAATCAATCAATCAATCAATCTCTACTTGTGTTCCTCTGCCGCTTTGTGCCTTCGAGCTGTCTTTTTTCAGAGTGGAGCGAGCCTAAAAAATGCTTTTCATCGTGCTCTTATTGGTTATGCGTCTGGGCATCCTGACTGCTGAGCTTTATTGATGAAAAGTGTTTGTGTTCTCGGATAACCTCAAAATTGCTGGGCTGGTCCATGTTGCCCCACGTCTATCTCCGCCATTTCCACGCTTGCGTCTTTCTCTTTTTCACTGCTGCGTATGTGCGTCTTTTCAATATCAAACTGAGTGAGTGGTTACACGTCTGTTGCTACCACTATCACGCTTGCGCTTCTCTTCTTCTTGCTGCTGCGCATGGGCTTCGGTTCCATCATCTGTGTGAGTGATTACGCTTGGGCTTCTCTCTTCTCACTGCGACCTCACTCGAGTCTTTCTCTTCTGCAAACTGATCGACTGCTAGCAAAGGCGGGATTCTATTCATCGACTGTGGGTTGATGGGTGGGTTGTGGGTGATTCATACCTTGTTCCAATTTTTTTTTTATGCCACTTTTCGACCACAATAGTCACTTTTTCAAGTTTACAAAGTCTCCAAGGTATCAATGAGTCCAAAATGAATTGCTACAAGTATTGATTGTTTATTCGAATATGAATAACCAAATTTTGGAATTGGTTATTTATATTTGAATCAACAATCAAATCAAATTTCGGAATTGGTTATTTATATTTGAATCAACAATCAAACCAAATTTTGAAATTGGTTATTTATATTCGAATAAACAATTAATACTTGTAGCAACTTATTTTGGACCCATTGATACCTTGGAGACATTGGAAACTTGAAAAAGTGACTATTGTGGTCGAAGTGGCGTAAAAAGAACAATTGAAACAAGGTAAGTCGAAAAACGACCAGTCATCGTTTAGGGGATGGGTCACGCTTTCAAATAAGCCAAGAAACACAGACATCGCCAATTTTTTGGTTGTCTGACATCATTTTGAACGAAAAACAACCTTTTTTTACGTGTTAATTAGATGGGAAACATAAATCCTCGTTGAGACCTCTAAACTTCAAGCCACAGCGCCCTCCTTGAACCAGTGTCTCTTTAATGTCAAAACCTAAAGTTTTGAGACGTAGGAGCGAAGACAAAAAAGTCCATTTTCGATACACCCTAATATTTACGTACCTGCAATTAAATGGAATGGTACCCTTTGCGGTTTATATAATCTGCTGCGTTCACTTTTGGAGCATTAATACGAACGTGTGTGCCGTCAATGGCCCCGATGACTCCTCGAAATCCGCTGGCTATTTCAAAGCCTCGCATAACACTAACAGCTCGATTACCACTGGGCAACTGAATGAATCTGGTACATCTTGAAAACAGAGCTTAGGTAACTCTTCGCACAGTTTGAACAGCCGTAGCTCTCCTCACGTTAAACCGATTACAGATCGATCTGTAATAAAGTAGAATGAATTGCTTGTATACTTTACAAGGGAGTTGACGTTCGACAATAAAATTTATATGAATACAACTAAATGCTATTAAGAATATGTTTTGATTTTTCTGAAAATCATAACCATCTACACTCAAAGAAATTTGTTGCGAATATCGCATGGGAATGTACTATGCGAAACAAGCAATGGGTCTGCCACACTAAAATCGTATCGATTCATGCTACTTTGGCATGAATCGATGCGATTTTAGTATGAAAGTGTCCCATGCGAGAAAGGCATGCACCGATGCGATTATCCCACGAGAGCGATGCACTGAACGCACGAGAGCGATAATCGCATGCTTTTCCCGCATGGGACACTTTTATACTAAACTAGCATGGTTATCACGCGATAATGGCAATTTTCTCGTACCTTTTTCACATGGAACACTCAAATGCGAAAATAGCAATAGCGTCCCATGCGATATTCGCAACAGATTTCTTTCCGTGTACGATAAAGCTTTGTTTAAAAATTTTAACAAAATCTTTCACACGCATTCTGAGCTTGAAATACGACTGTTTTTCACCTGTATGTGTCGGAGTAGCCATTTTCCATATTGCTATCATTAATTGTTGATGAGGAAAGATTGTAAGACAGCCTTTTACTTTTCTGGTTAAATCGTCACCAATGACTTCGAGAAGATATTCAAATGTAGCCTTCGACATTCTGTAAACAGCAAGGAAGTGAGCTCATATGAATTATTTTCAAGCTGAGGCTGTGAATGCACTTCACAATTGACTGCATTCTAAATATTCACAATGGTATTAAAAACCGAGAAAAACACAAGTTGGAGCTAACTCACTAACCTAAAATGGCTTTTTAATTCATAGTCCAAATAACGACGGACAACATTGTCGTATCCTATAATTCGAGGCCGAAGTTTTCGCCTTCCTCTCTCTCGCAGAGCTATTTCCCACTCGTCATCGGAGCTTGATGAACTTTCAGATTCATAATATCTTTCTCGACGCATCACCAACGTACTAGCGATTTCAACGGCACTCATGACGGTACTGACGTTTGGAGTCATCGACTCAATGGCAGCCATGTTTGTGTCGTTGCGTTGCGGTCGCGCCCGCAGTGCGTTCCACTAATAATTTTGCCTCTGACGTTTGCGAGCTTGTGTGGGCTAGTGGAACGGAAAATTTTGTGGTCGCGGTCGCGGGCATTGCGGGCGTTAAGTGGAACTCACCCCATATCAGATCCACCATCATGAATGCCCAAATTCCGAGTGCAGGTTCCTTATCAGCGACCCTGAAAACCCCTGAGTATCGACGTTCACTTCCGTCAAAGGACTTTTTGCAATTCTGGTCCGCCATATTGGATCCGCTATCTTAAGTTTCCGAATTCCGAATTCTGTCACGACTTTATTCGTGACACAATTCGATTCGCAGTTTCAACCAATCACAAAAAGGTCAATAATGGCCAAAATATTACAAAATTTAACAAACATACTTTTAGGACCCATACCTACTCACTGGTAACGTCCTCTTCCAAGTCTCCATTTAGGAAAGCGGTTTTGGCATCGTAATGTCGAACGTGCATCTGTCTTTTTCCCGCCACCACGAGGAGTGTTCTGAGTGTGACCGGTCTTACGACCGGATCGAATACCTCGCCGTAGTCTGTTCCATATTGCTGGCTGATACCTTGGGCGACTAGCCTTGCCTTGAACTTGAATCGGTCGCTTTCTAGTATCTTTTTCTTCTTAAAAACCGATTTCCAGCCAACGATTCTTTTATTGTTCGGTTCCTTTTCCAGCACCCAGGTTTTGTTGATCTTGAGTGCCTCAATCTCGTCGTCCATGGCTTTCATCCATGAATCCTTGTCGGGTCCATTCAGCGCTTCGTTTCTGGTCCTTGGCTCCGCACATGTTCTGGCAATATTGACTGCATGTTGAAATCTGTCAGGCGCCCTTCCCTTTGTTGTCCTTTCTGATCAACGCTCTTGAAGATCTCGAAGATCATCCTGATCTCCTTCAAACTCGTAGGATTGATCTGCGTTGACGTAAGACGTCTCCTCTGATTCTAGGGTGCTCTGATAAGTCGTGCTTTCTCCCTCTAAATCCTGTGCGTTCCTGTCTTCATCGTTGACTTCTGGTTCGTTTAAATTTTCTTCTGTGAAAATGTCGAGAGAAACGATATCTTCTACTGTTTTCCTTTTCTTCTCCTGATTATAAGGTTTCTTATTTCCCTTCGTTTCCTGCTTGGTCTCGCATTTTCCTTTCGCATCGATGCCTTCTTCCTCTTTTGTAATCGGTTGATGAAAACCACATCTCTGCTCAAAGTTATTTTATCAGTGTTGAAATCGAGCATTCTGTATCCTTTTGATTCCTCTGAGTACCCAACAAATATCATTGGAACAGCCTTGTCATCCAATTTCTTGGGTTTTTCTTTTGGTATATGTACATAACCTTTCGTACCGAAAGCTTGTAAATTTTTCATATCTACCTTTCTGTCGTACCACAATTCATATGGAGTCTTGTTCGTACTTTTTGCAGTTAGGATGTTCTGAATCTGATTGGCAGTATTCACTGCCTCACCCCAGTACTTCTTCTCCATTCCTGCGTCTATCAGCATGGTACGTGCAGCCTCCAGCAACGTCCTATTTTTTATTTTCGCTTTCCCGTTTTGCTGTGGATTACACTGTATTATGTACTGCGTTTTTATACCTTCTTCCAGATAGCGCTGCTCAAGTTCCCCATTAACGCATTTCTTTCCGTTGTCTGATCTTATAATCTTCGGCTTCCTTCCGAATTTGATAGAGACATAATTAATATACTGCTTCGTGTATTTTGGTGCTTCTGACTTGTTTTGCATAAGATATATGATTTAAAAACGGCTATAATCATCAATTATAGTCATAAAGTATATTTTACCTCCGGAAGCGGTGTGGTTCGGCGCTCCCTATATATCAGTAGCACCAAATCCAATATCGCGTTGGACTTACTTGAAGATTCCTTTGGGAATGGAGTTCTGGACGATTTTCCTTTGACACAGCTTTCGCAGATTTCCCTTATACCTCAGTCTTTTATTCTTATCCCAGTTGCTAGATTTTTTTCCTCTAATTGTTCTATTTCCTTGATGTGGTGATGCGCTAGAATCTTGCACCAGGTGTGTTGACACTGCGGTGTATGCTCTTTCTCCAGCGCCAACATCGCCTTGTCTTGGCTTTTTAATGCGTACAGGTTGTTTGTCAAGGTAGTGTTACGTCCTGACCCTCGATTTTTCTCATCTCGGCCAAGAAAAGCGCGGCTTTCCCTTTAACACGTTATTCGAGATAAAATCGGAATTGGCCAGGTTATTGCCCTGTTTTGAGCCTAACCTTGCGGAAAATTGCTCAGGATGGGCGGAGAGTGCATAATTTGGTAACAATGTCAAATTAAAATAAAATCTCACGAACAAAACTGTTTAATTTTCGCGAGATAGGTCGAAAGAGACTATCAAATTATAATTCGGCAAAATCGGACAAATAAACTCGTAATATAAAGGGACAAAAATTGTATGATCGCATTAAATAAATTCTGAATAAAACGGGAACTAAACTGTCACTGACGTGGGAGAAAAGATACTACAGGGCCATCCTCAAGATAAGCCTCTTGGGGTTTATCCACGCAAACTGCAAGGACAAACGAAATTATCGCGAGTACTAGAGTGACCGCTACTACAACGATAGCTATTTTTAGCTGAAAAAGGTCCATGGTCATTGGACAGGTCAACTCACGCAAAGAAACAACACAGAATTTACTCGACCGCGACTCGATTGAATTCAATCACTCAAAGAAATTCGAAATTGTTCGAAAATGAATTTAACTCCGGATGAAACATAGAAATTATATCGGAAATAGAGATTGAATTACGAACACAAAAAAACACTATTGATTTATCATTTTCTGGAATAAAACGTGAATTCCTCAAATGAATTTAATTCGCACATATTTCACTGAATTTACAAACATGAGCACTTCGTAGGAGAAAATAAATTCACACGAAAAATAATCCTACAACCGATTGAAATACGAACCGGTTTTTCGGAATGATTTACTTGGAACATTGAAATAATCTAATTGCACAAATAAAAATAAAAATAATTTTAAAGGACGTGAAATAAATCGAACAAAGAATTGAATTTAAACATGAGGAAGATAAAATTGGCAAAATAAATTTGGTCAGACACTTTTTACAAAACTGAAGTTAAATTGACATAACCTTCTCGCAAAACTGAATTTAACACAAAAATCTGAACTTCCATAAAACTGAATTTAACACAAAAATCTGAATCTCCATAAAACTGAATTTAACACAAAAATCTGAATCTCCATAAAACTGAATTTAACACAAAAATCTGAATCTCCATAAAACTGAATTTAACACAAAAATCGGAATCTAATACAAAAACGGATAACGCGAAAAGGGAAAACAACGACAAAAATATTTCATAGACCTTCAACGGTGAGTAACCCGGTAGCTTCGGTTACAGGTCTCCAGACGTCATGGGGTGTCGACCGGGGTCGGAGACACCGCGCAACACGAACGAATATAAATGTGTACATGCGAGAGAACATTGTCAAACACTTACTACTTCGATGATCGAATTGGATGAATATGGATGATTATAGAATACGATGAATATAACGACGGAGACGATGAACAATTCAGTGCAGATGGGATGATTGTGCGGTGAAAGTGAATGTTCAGCCGAGATTGATAAGAGGTGAGTAGTATATGGACTACTCTGGCCACCCCCACTCCTATCCCCACTCCTTTCCCCTCCACTTTCCCCCGCGCTGGAGCCTCTTTCCGAGCGTGGTGGGGGTAATGGTAGGGAGAGGTGGTGGGGGGAAGAGTTCTGACGGCTCGCCATAGTGGTCCGGTTATTATTATTATTATTATTATTATTAATATTTATTTTTATTATTTTCAATATTCTCTCTCTCTCTTTCTCTCTCTCTCTCTCTCTCTCTGGATTATTATTTTTTACTTTCATAATTATTATTATTTTTATTATTATTTTTAATATTTCCACTCTCTCTCCGATTTATGATTATTTTTTACTGATGCTTCTCCCGAGGCTATTAGGCGCATCTCTCTCTCTCTCTCTCTCTCGCTCCTGTCACTTAGGTTTTTCTTCTCTTTCTCCTTCTCTCGCACACACACTCTCTGTTTTTCGCGCACATTTTGTCTCTCTCTCACTATTCTCCCTCGTTATTTCGGTAACTAAAATTTATTCCGAATCCGTGAAAAAAAATCACCGCACAGTAGAATTGCGAAGGAGTTTAAAAACACTCGTACTAGCACTCCAAAATTTTTTCCGATATTCCTACGAATAAGGTTTTGAGTGATCTACAGCAGGAATTATTTTGAAAAACGATAGAATGCAAACCCGCACAGATATATTCGTTATACTTATCTCCATGAGTCCCGTCTTTATGAAATATTTTTATTAGCACGAGCACACACGTTAATCCTGAGGGCACATAAATTATTTAAACGAATAATATTTTAACCGATTGACATTGCGAGAACGTTTTCCCGATGTTACACGATTAAAAGAACGACGATTACTGAGCTCTACAGATGCTTGGAAGCAAGCTCCACACGCCTTTAGGGATAATATTATGAAGACTTCTCGGCGCGCGCGAAATGCACCGTCAGCACCACGTGCATGTCTCATCGTCGCCCAAGCTTGCTCGAATTCGCTCATTTTTTAATGTATATAATGTGGTCTGAAGATGCAACGCGAGTATACCTACAGACACAATAGGTATACGCTGCGAATATACATAGGTAAGGTTCGTTCGTTCATTCGTTCGTTCGTTCGTTCCTTCCTTCCTTCCTTCCTTCCTTCGCTCCTTCGTTCCTTTATTCCTTCATTCCTTCGTTCGTTCGTTCGTTCGTTCGTTCGTTCGTTCCTTCGTTCCTTCGTTCGTTCGTTCCTTCCTTCCTTCGCTCCTTCGTTCCTTCATTCGTTCGTTCGTTTGTTCGTTCGTTCGTTCGTTCGTTCGTTCGTTCGTTCGTTCGTTCGTTCGTTCGTTCGTTCATTCGTTCGTTCGTTCGCTCGTTCGTTCCTTCCTTTGCTCCTTCGTTCCTTTATTCGTTCGTTCGTTCGTTCGTTCGTTCGTTCGTTCGTTCGTTCCTTCGTTCTTTTCTTCGTTCGTTCCTTCCTTCCTTCCTTCCTTCCTTCGCTCCTTCGTTACTTCGTTCCTTCGTTACTTCGTTCCTTCGTTCGTTCGTTAGTTCGTTCGTTCCTTCCTTCGCTCCTTCGTTCCTTCATTCGTTCGTTCGTTCGTTCGTTCCTTCCTTCGCACCTTCGTTTATTCATTCGTTCGTTCGTTCGTTCATTCGTTCATTCGTTCATTCGTTCCTTCGTTCCTTCATTCCTTCGTTAGTTCGCATCGTTCGTTTTGTCATTCGCTCGTATCGCACGTGTTGTAATAATGTTACTTTTGAAAAACTTGTTCCGGAAATATTTTTGAACAATTTTTGAGATACGAAATTTTATTCGAAACTCACTCTTGTCGTTCATTCGCATCGTTCTTTCGTATCGCCTGTATCGTTCGTGTCGTGAAAATTTTACTTGGAGAAATTGTATCGACAACTTGCTCTCGTCGTTCGTTCGTATCGTTTGTATCGTTTGTGCCTTAACAATTTTACTTCGAAAAATTTTGGAAAGAATTTTTGAAAAATAGGTGTTTGAGAAAAATTTTATTGGAAACCCCACTCTTGTCGTTCGTTCATTCGTATCATTTGTTTTTTCGTTCATCCGTGCCGATCCTTCCGTTTATTCGTGTCGTTCATTCGTATCGCTCACGTCGCAATAACTTTACTTGGAAAACTTGTTCGGAAAAATTTTGAAAAAGGTGTGAGAAACAAAAAATTTCAGTGGAAGCCGACTCTCGTCGTTCGTTCGTTCGTTCGTTCGTTCGTTCGTTCCTTCGTTCCTTCGTTCGTTCGTTCCTTCCTTCCTTCGCTCCTTCGTTCCTTCATTCGTTCGTTCGTTTGTTCGTTCGTTCGTTCGTTCGTTCGTTCGTTCGTTCGTTCGTTCGTTCGTTCGTTCGTTCGTTCATTCGTTCGTTCGTTCGCTCGTTCGTTCCTTCCTTTGCTCCTTCGTTCCTTTATTCGTTCGTTCGTTCGTTCGTTCGTTCGTTCGTTCGTTCGTTCCTTCGTTCTTTTCTTCGTTCGTTCCTTCCTTCCTTCCTTCCTTCCTTCGCTCCTTCGTTACTTCGTTCCTTCGTTACTTCGTTCCTTCGTTCGTTCGTTAGTTCGTTCGTTCCTTCCTTCGCTCCTTCGTTCCTTCATTCGTTCGTTCGTTCGTTCGTTCCTTCCTTCGCACCTTCGTTTATTCATTCGTTCGTTCGTTCGTTCATTCGTTCATTCGTTCATTCGTTCCTTCGTTCCTTCATTCCTTCGTTAGTTCGCATCGTTCGTTTTGTCATTCGCTCGTATCGCACGTGTTGTAATAATGTTACTTTTGAAAAACTTGTTCCGGAAATATTTTTGAACAATTTTTGAGATACGAAATTTTATTCGAAACTCACTCTTGTCGTTCATTCGCATCGTTCTTTCGTATCGCCTGTATCGTTCGTGTCGTGAAAATTTTACTTGGAGAAATTGTATCGACAACTTGCTCTCGTCGTTCGTTCGTATCGTTTGTATCGTTTGTGCCTTAACAATTTTACTTCGAAAAATTTTGGAAAGAATTTTTGAAAAATAGGTGTTTGAGAAAAATTTTATTGGAAACCCCACTCTTGTCGTTCGTTCATTCGTATCATTTGTTTTTTCGTTCATCCGTGCCGATCCTTCCGTTTATTCGTGTCGTTCATTCGTATCGCTCACGTCGCAATAACTTTACTTGGAAAACTTGTTCGGAAAAATTTTGAAAAAGGTGTGAGAAACAAAAAATTTCAGTGGAAGCCGACTCTCGTCGTTCGTTCGTATCGTTCGTTCATATCGCTCACATTATTTACTCGTATTGCTCGTGATTGAAGAAATTTATCGAAAGAAATTTCGTAAAAGCGTTTAGGAAACAAAATTTTATTCATAACAAGTTATGATCAAAATTTTGCGAACGGCGACAGCTTGCAGCCACCGTTCGTTCGTACCCTTCTTTCGTATTTCCCCGTATCGTTCATGTCATAATGATTTTAATTCGAAAACTCTTTCAGAAGAACTGTCGAAAAAGTTGCTCGTTTCTCAAACATTTCTTCTAAAAATTGATAAAACATGATCGATCGGAGCAAATAATACGAACGATGCGAGCGCGAGATACGGATGAACTAAGAAAACGACGAGAGCGAGAGTTTCCAATCAATTTCAATTAAATTTATAATAAAAAATCTTTTTCCGAAATTTTTTTCTTCAGTCTTTTTTCTTTGAAATAGTTTTTCCAAGTAGAATTATTACGAAAGGAACGATACGAGTGATAATAACGAACGACGAGAGCGAGTTTCCAATAAAAATTTTGGCAATACTAACGAATGACGAGAGAGGGTTTCCAATAACATTTTTGTTTCTCGGACATTTTTTTTCTTTTTTTTTTTAATTGTACGAATTAACGAAACGAACGAACTAACGGCGCGAACAAACGACAAGAGCGAGTTTCCAATCAATTTAATGTAATTTATAATAAAAATCATCGTCTTCGAAAAAAGTTTTTTCATGTAAAATTATTACGACGAAATCATTATGATAGGGGCGATACGAACGAACTATACAAATGAACGAAACGAATGAGTTTCAAAACAAAGTTTTCTTAAATTTTTCGAAATTGAAATAATTTTTCTCGGAAACATTTTTCGTACGAGTGATATAAACGAACGATCGACAAACGATTCCCGGTTGCTTTTATTTTTTTCAAAGAAAAAATGTGTATCAAAAGAAGTAGCAGCGTTCGAACCCCCGTAAATGAAGGCAGTTATGTATATTCAGAGACACGGGGGGATTGATAGAGATAAGCACACATTGAGCGAAAAATAAGGAGAAGAGCCTCGCAACATTTAGCAAAGACGGCGACGTAACCGGTTGCTGCCCTGTTACTGATGAATTTCAGACATCTCGAGAAATCGCCATAACTCACGGTGCTATTCCTGCATACTCGGTGTACATCGAAAAATGTTTAAAATGCCCCCTATTGTTGCTATAGAAAGACTCTCGAGCATGGAAAAAGATATGGATACAGAAAGAGAGAGAGAGAGAGAGAGAGAGAGAGAGAGAGAGAGAGAGCTCAATAACTATTCTCGTGATCTCTGAACGAAATAATTTTCGTTCGATAAAGAAAAATGTTTTCAAGGCAACAGAGAAATTTTCGATTCATAAAAATATACTTTTACAATTGAATACATAAGTGGGTATCATAATTTTTATAAGGTTTAACGATCTTGAGGGCGAAATATATATTAAATTATATTACTAAGTTGCATGAAGCACACAAATATCTACAAACACATTATATAAAAATAAGGAGAAGATATTCGCAGCATTGAGCGAAGACGGCCTGTAACCGGCTGCTGCACTGCTGATGATGCATTTTACGCACCTCGAAAAATCGAGAAATCTCGTAGTTTCATACTTGAATACTCGGTATACATCGAAAAATATAAAAAAAGCCCGCTATTGCTGTGATAGAAAGATTCGAGTCATGGAAAAAGATATGCATACAGAAAAGAGAGAGAGAGAGAGAGAGAGAGAGAGAGTTAGCGAATACTTACCCAAAGAGGAGAGCTCAATAACTATGCATGCTCGTGATCTCTGGAGCCTCGAGCTCATCTCTCGGCACTTTTTTTTTCGAAAAAATAATTTTCGTTCAATAAAGAAAATAATTTCAAGGCAACACGGAAAAACAGACATTTCAAACATAATAACTGAAATTTAAAAAATACAACGATGAAGAGAAAAAATGCAGTTTAACACAGTAAATTAATCTCTTTACAGTGTTTTGATCTAAAATTAATGTGCGGAATATACTTCTGTACTATCTGTATAACCATATTTGCTGGTTTAAACTGTAAAAACAACTATTTCCACTTCAAAATTCAAAAGAATTTCCGAAGTGTTTCTCCCGAGAGGCAAAATTTTTTTCCGTGTAGAGAAAAATTTTTAATTTATAATTTTTCTTACATAGCTCGAATCAGCCTTATACATCGCTTTCATATAAACCATCATGCTATTGATACTCTGTTTTCGTCAAAACAAAGTAAACCTTGGCTCGTGCATATTAGCTGACATCCTCTTATACACGCCAGTGTGTATGTGTAGCGGCGAGAGCCATGCAACTTTTCTCTCCGGGTGCAAAAAAATTTGAAAAATACAATCGCAAAGGAGAACAGTATCAGTCGTCGCTATACTCTTGTAGATGGGCCATTCGATGACAAAGTGCCCCTGCCTGCCTGTGATCTGTACAATTTTAATTCATTCTTCGCCCTATATGTAAAAGAACTGCTGCTGCTGAACGATACTGCGTGAGCATGCCCATAGGTATTGACTCTCGAGCGCTACGGAACGGTACCTCGTTAGCTTACCTATGTATATTCGCAGCGTATACCTATTGTGTCTGTAGGTATACTCGCGTTGCATCTTCAGACCACATTATATACATTAAAAAAATGAGCGAATTCGAGCAAGCTTGGGCGACGATGAGACATGCACGTGGTGCTGACGGTGCATTTCGCGCGCGCCGAGAAGTCTTCATAATATTATCCCTAAAGGCGTGTGGAGCTTGCTTCCAAGCATCTGTAGAGCTCAGTAATCGTCGTTCTTTTAATCGTGTAACATCGGGAAAACGTTCTCGCAATGTCAATCGGTTAAAATATTATTCGTTTAAATAATTTATGTGCCCTCAGGATTAACGTGTGTGCTCGTGCTAATAAAAATATTTCATAAAGACGGGACTCATGGAGATAAGTATAACGAATATATCTGTGCGGGTTTGCATTCTATCGTTTTTCAAAATAATTCCTGCTGTAGATCACTCAAAACCTTATTCGTAAGAATATCGGAAAAAATTTTGGAGTGCTAGTACGAGTGTTTTTAAACTCCTTCGCAATTCTACTGTGCGGTGATTTTTTTTCACGGATTCGGAATAAATTTTAGTTACCGAAATAACGAGGGAGAATAGTGAGAGAGAGACAAAATGTGCGCGAAAAACATAGAGTGTGTGTGCGAGAGAAGGAGAAAGAGAAGAAAAACCTAAGTGACAGGAGCGAGAGAGAGAGAGAGAGAGAGATGCGCCTAATAGCCTCGGGAGAAGCATCAGTAAAAAATAATCATAAATCGGAGAGAGAGTGGAAATATTAAAAATAATAATAAAAATAATAATAATTATGAAAGTAAAAAATAATAATCCAGAGAGAGAGAGAGAGAGAGAGAGAGAGAGAGAGAGAGAGAGAGAGAGAGAGAGAGAGAGAGAGAGAAAGAGAGAGAGAGAATATTGAAAATAATAAAAATAAATATTAATAATAATAATAATAATAATAATAATAACCGGACCACTATGGCGAGCCGTCAGAACTCTTCCCCCCACCACCTCTCCCTACCATTACCCCCACCACGCTCGGAAAGAGGCTCCAGCGCGGGGGAAAGTGGAGGGGAAAGGAGTGGGGATAGGAGTGGGGGTGGCCAAAGTGGTCCATATACTACTGTGGTGAAATAGTTTTATTCCACGAAAAAAAAAATATGTCCGTTCACAAAAGAAAAATAAAACGTTCGTTTACAAAAACGAAATGTTCGTTCGCAAAAATAAAATGTTTGTTCGCAAAAATAAAATGTTTGTTCGCAAAAATAAAATGTTTGTTCGCAAAACTAAAATGTTTGCTCGCAAAACTAAAATGTTCGTCCGCAAAAATAAAATGTTTGGTATCGAAATCCACGGAGACAGTTTGAATAAAATAAAGTAAAAATAAAGAAATTGGAGATACTGTGGCCAAACGATGGAAAGTATATAAAGGAAAATAGATTGACACGACGGACAGCGATCCGATCTCTTAAAATTTTCTCCCGGCTCTGACAACTCTGACCCACCGCGGGCTCATTACCCGGTTTTATATAGGGTATTGCAGGATGACTTAGCTTTGGCGGTGGGGAGATACGCCCTCAGCCACCTAAAATGCTCTAGGCCCCTCCGCCGCCTCCACCTCGCATTCCCAATGACTGCTACGAATCTATATAATTGAAAATCCATACTTCTAATTAATACAAATTTATCCTGATTATAAAACATTCACTCCTGTATTTATTTATAATAATTATTCCGTTATTCAATAATCCGTAAAGCGATTTTTCCCCTCGTACATACACCGCCTTTTCATCAAGACGTTCATTCTGTCTCTCTCATACTTGCTTATACGGTATCTACTCTCTCGCTCACTCTGCCCCTCGTTTCGGAGGTACCATGTAGCAGAGGAGTTACCCCTCTTCGGCTTCTCCTACAGGCCACGCGCTGGTCCACCGTGGGCTCTCGGTGACACACACACGCACACACACATACAGCCATGCACATTTCCATTCGTCTTTTCGTTCGTGCTCTCGTTTGGTGACGATTTCTCCTCCATTTATTCGTATCTCTCTGGCTCCGCATTGCCTTCGATTCATTCTCTCATTCTATTCATTTCTATTTCTTTTTAATTTCTTGCCATTCCGAGCCTGTAACGCGATGGTACATGCAAGGCTTTTCAGATTAAAATTATTCCACTGATGGTGAAATAGTCCTCAAACGATTTTATTTGATTAAGTGACCCGATCTTTCCAATAATTGGGAAAAATTAACAAAGTCATTCTATAATTATTGATCTACTCGAAATACACAATGCGAAACCATTTTGAAACAATTTAAAATTATTCATTGATGGATATTGATTTTTATCACCCGGTTATCTTGATTCCACGTTAACGCTTGGATTCTGATCGTTTTCCTAATTATTCTTTGCTTGTTTGTTATAACATTGAAAACTTTGTCCCTATACTCCAGATCCTGTGTGATTTCCCTGATCATTCTTTATCATTTCTACTACAGGAATAATCTATTTCATAAACTGCGCATTAATCATGCATACATTAGCTCACCATTCTTAATAACTACTAAAAAGGATTCTTTCTCGATTACATCGTTTATGGATAATCCTTGTTAATGCACTATGAAATTTCCATTAATCTTTGAATTTGGTCTTTAAAAAATAATTATTCATTGTTAATTAAATCATGCGCTTGCTACGCCTTTGGGGTCCTTGTTGGATTGCGATGTCGAATTTGCGGCGTCACTTATCGATGAGACATATATGTCTCTTGAACCTCGTGATTTTTATTGAAAGGCAATTGCCTTCCACGCGCTCTCTCTCTCTCTCAACATGTAGTTCCGGTTAATCGGAAGACGATATTCGTAACCAGACGACAGCAGCTCTGGTATAACCACATGTTTCCGAATGTTTATTTAATTCTCATTAGCGACGTGACGGTTGGGCGTCCCGTCGAAGTCTTTCCTCTATCGAGTCCCCTTGACTCGACCACTGCGTCAATTTGTCGATCACGTGCAGAACTCATGTAGATCATCCACGAGAATCATCCAATGACCTTTTCCAAACGCTCTTCCCGAAAAGTTGTAGCAAGGCTAAAATCGCCCATAAATTAAGAGCAAGGAGAAAGAAACAGCAAGAATCTCAACGAAAAAGGAAATCTTCTCTCTTTGACCAATTTTGACTCATAGAAATCTCAAGCTATTCTAAATAATATAATTGAATATTTAAATGCAATAACTACATACTATTCACCGCCACTTTCACCATCACCGATGACCTGACCCATCAGGTACCCATCCTCATTCTTGATTTTACATTTTTACATCCGTTCACTCACGTACATTCGGGAATTCACTTCATAAAGTATTCGTTCGGGGATAAAGAAAAAGAGGATCACCGGTCACTTAGCTTTAGATGAGGCATACTCTCTCTCTCTTTTTCTCTCTCTCTTTTTCTCTCTCTATCCATGCACGCGTGAATCTTTTATGGCCAAGGATTTCTCCGACATCGGTGGTTGTTTATATTCATGTCCGACGATGGACGTCTCGTAATGAGGACCTTTGATATCGATGCCGCCATGGCGTCACCTCTCGATAGCCTATGCTCACTTGAGACGTACTTGTGCAGATGGCTCGATTAATGACAACTCGAACTTTCCGTATTGCCAGGAGGAAAAATAAAACGTTCCTCTAGTGTGACCGGGTCCCTTTCCTCGTATTAAATTTTGTTGAGAGTTACAAGATATATGTAATCTCAAATCGATGCAAAAGTCCCGAAAGTCGCGGGACGTAACAGTAGCATAAGCTATTTGCCTTGTCTTTACTGTCCATCCAACAACCTGTGTCCTTAAATATCACCTTCATACCATTTGCTGTCAGACGTTTCACAGAGATCAGGTGTCCCTGTAAATCAGGTACGTACAGAACATCTATAAATGTGATTTCTCTTTCTTCGTTCTTTTCGTTAAGACACCGTAGCGTGCCTACCCGATACCGTCTACCTTAGCTTTGACACCGGTGGCCAAAATTACATCCGTTAGTAGTATGTGGACCACTCTGGTTACCCCCACTCCTATCTCCTCCACTTTCCCCCGCGCTGGAGCCTTTTTCCGAGCGTGGTGGGGGCAATGGTAGGGGGAGGTGGTGGCGGAAGAGATCTGAGGGCTCACCATAGTGGTCCGATTATTATTATTATTATTTATTTTTATTATAATTTTCAAGTGTGTGTCAATTTTTCAGTGTGCGTGCGTGCGTGCGTGCGTGAGTGCGTGCGTGCGTGCGTGCGATCGTGCGTGCGTGCGTGCGTGCGTGCGTACGTGCGTGCGTGCTTGCGTGCGTGCGTGCGTGCTTGCGTGCGTGCGTTCGTGCGTGCATGCGTGCGTGCGTGCGTGCGTGCGTGCGTGCGCGTGCGCGTGCGTGTGTTCGCAGGCTTCAGTGGTGACTCCTGATGCTCCTGATGTTTCAGTGGAGGCTCCTGGTCCCTAGCATGCACGTAAGTAACTTATAATTATTTTAATAATAATAATAATCCAGAGAGAGAGAGAGACAGAGAGAGAGAGAGAGAGAGAGAGAGAGAGAGAGAGAGATGGAAATATTGGAAATAATAAAAAATAAAAAATAATAATAAGAATAATCGGAAAATAATAATCCAGAAAGAGAGAAGAATTGTATGTATCTTCTCGTCGTTGAATCTTTGTCGTGAATCATCATGATTTTAAAACAAAACAAGGTAAGCCTTGGCACATGCGCATTAGCTGACATTCTGTTATACACAGCAGCATATATGTGTAGCGGTGAGAGCTATGCAACTTTTCCCTCTCGGAGAAAAAAATTTGAAAAATATATTCACAATGGAGAACAGTATCAGTCATTGTTATACTCTTGCAGATAGGTCATTCGATGCTAAAGTAGCCTGTGGCCTACACCACTTTAAATTATTCTTCGCCCATATGTAAAAGGATTGCTACTGTCGAGCGATACCGCGTGAGTAAGCCGATAGCAGTTACTCTGGAACGCTACGGAACGACACCTCGTCAGCTTACCTATGTATATTCGCAGAGTATGCCTACTGTGTCTATAGGTATACGCGCGTTGCATCTTCAGATCACATTATATACATTGAAATGTATTTAAAAAAAAAAAAATGTAAAAAAAAATGTATTAAAATGAATTCTCCATACGAATAAAAAGATGGGTGAATTCGAGCAAGCCCTTGACGATGAGACATGCACGTGGTGCTGATGGTGCATTTCGCGCGCGCCGAGAAGATTTCGAAATATTATTCCTAAAGGAGCGTAGAGCTTTTCTCCAGGAAGCTGTAGAGCTCAGTAATCGTCGTTCTTTTAATCGGGTAACATCGGAAAAACGTGTACGCGACCTCGCTCGGCTAAAATATTATTCGTTTAAATAATTTGTGCTCTCAGTATTAACGTGTGTGCTCGTGTTAATAAAAATATTTTATAAAGACGTGGCTCACGGAAATGAACATAAAAAATGCATCTGTGCGGGGATTCATTGTATCGGTTTTTCAAATAATTTCTGTGCATATTGCTTAAAACTTCTAAGCTCCTTCATAATTGTGCGGTGCGGTAATTTTATTTTTTCATGAATTCCGAATAAATTTTGTACTTTCGAAATAACGAAAAGGGAGATAGTGAGAGAATGTGCGCGCGCAAAAGAAATAAGCTAAGCGACAGACACGGGAGAGAGATTCATCCAATGAACTTGAAACAAGCGCAGGTAGAAATATTTAATAATGGTAATAACAAAAGTAAAAAATAATAATGCAGAGTGGGAGAGAGAGAGAGAGAGAGAGAGAGAGAGAGAGAGAGAGAGAGAGAGAGAGAGAGAGAGAGAGAGAGAGAGAGAGAGAGAGAGATGGAAGTATTGAAAATAATAATAACCATAATAATAATAATAATAATCGGGCCACTATGGCGAGCCCGCAGAACTCTTCCCCTACCACCTCTCCCCACCACGACCCCCACCACGCTCGGAAAGAGGCTCCAGCGCGGGGGGAAGTGCAGGGGATAGGAGTGGGGATAGGAGTGGGGGTCTCCATAGTGGTCCATATACTACTCTTGGTACTTGGTGGGAGCACCTGCCTTGCCCTATCGGGCTTAACCCTTTCAGTCATACATTTTTCTATCCATTATTTTGGGCTAAAACTTGCTTCGTGGGGGTTTTTGGGGTCACTGATTACGAATATGGCATTGGATTACGCAAATTCCCAGATGGCGACTCAGTACCGCGCATGCGCAGTTGTGAAATAGACGCAAACTTGTCAAATGGACCTGAAATTCGTTACTTGGGGGTTATTGGGGTCGTTGATCATGAATATGACATTAGATTTTTAATATTCCAAGATGGCGACACAGTACCACGCATGCGCACACGTGAAATAGATGTTAACTTGTCAAATTTATCTGAATATCGTTACTCGGGGATTGCTATCTTGTAATTGTACAACTTCAACGCCATAATTATAATCAGCGATCCCGAGTACCCCCGAGTAACAAATTTCAGGTCAATTTGATAAGCTTACGTCTATTCCACAACGGCGCATCCCAATAGTGAAGCAATTCTTCATAAAATTACCAGAAACCCCCGAAAAATCTCGATTCGTGAAAGTTCGTTGATTCCGTACAATTTTCCATTCGCCAGGTTTGATACGTCATTGCGGATTAGAAACTTATGAAGTTCTCCCAAGTAATAAATTTCAGATCAATTTGACAAGTTTCCATCTATTTCGCGAGTGCGCATGCGCGGTACTGTCTCGCCATCTTGGAATTTTACAAATCTAATGTTATATGTGTGATCAGGGACTCCAAAAACCCCCGAGTATCAAATTTCAGGTCAATTTGAAAAGTTTACGTTTATTTCACAACTGCGCATCATGGTCTCCATCTTGGAATTTTACAAAACTAATGTCATATTCGTTATCAGCGACCCCGAAAATCCCCGAGAACCAATTTGGAGATCAATTGGTTCAATATTAAAGCTGTACGGTTATACGTTCGAAGGTGGGACTGGGAGTCCCACTATGACTGAAAGGGTTGAGGCTCCCTTCATACACTGGGCGCATAGTTTTTCTGTTCATTTACGGAACTATTAGTTTCTGTTGATTTCACAACCTCTTCGATACCGGCCCCGTGTAGTTGGGAGAACCTACATTTTAGGTGGGTTTCGAACCACCGAGATCACAGAAAAAGCATTTGGAAAGATCCATTGGTGCCGGCCGCGGGATTTGAACCCTGGGTGGCAGTCTAGAGTCGTACCATCGGGGCCACTGCTCGCTCCTAATAATATTATATAATAATATTGTATAATAACAATATTATATAATAGCAATATTATGGCATATTATATAGCATTAATGGACTTCCGTTTCCGGGTGCGAGTGTGACGAACGTGTGTGGTGTAGTGGGTGAGGTTTTTTGAGGTGAGTGAAGGGTTCGGGGGGGAGGGGAAAAAGGATAAGAGGCAGAAAAGAGAAAGGAAAGAACAAGGAACGCAGAGAGATAATAATTTAGGATTAGGGTTAGAGAATAAAGACGAAAAGGCAGGAGTTGAAGAGCCGAATGAGGTTAGGAAAAAAGGGAGCAGGGGCAGGGGAAAGAGATAAAGGTAAGTGACGGGTAGAGACAGAGGCGGAGAAAGTAGGAAGTCCAAGAGAGAACGGCGGGTAAAGGCGGGCAGTGAGAAAGGAAGAGGGGGTATAAGGAAGGATCGGTAAGGCAGGGAGGACACGATGAATAAGTTAGCGGCAAGTTTGAAGTAGGTAGAGGATATTGCACGAGTACGAAGAGCGCGAAGAGGGAATGGGGAATGAATGACGCGGGATGAGGGTGAAGTAGAAGGGCGGGTGAAACAAAAGAATAAAAGTAAGAAAAGAAGAGGTTAGGATGAGGAATAGGGAAACGACGGAATAAGGAACAGTAGGGTGACGGGTAGGGCGAGGAAAAAAAGTGGAAGTACCGGGAGAGAGCGGAACGCATAGGGGGAAAAAGGTTAGGACGACGATAAAAGGGCTAAAGAGAAATAAGGAGAGGCACAGAGGTTAGGAAGAAGAACAGGAGAGAGAAAAGGAGGTAAAGAAACAGGAGGGCTAAAAGGAGAAGGGGAGGAGGTGTGCGACGGGGAGGGGAAGCGGGATAAAAGAAGAAAAGGGAAGGGGGAGAGGCGGGAAGAATTTGAATAAGGGCAGGAAGATAAAGGAACGGAGTGAAAGGATAGGGAATGGAAGTCAAAGAGACAGAGAGAGGTGAATAGGGGAAAGCCAGGTGGATAGCGAGGGATATAGAGGATCTAGAGGTAGGGATCTAGAGGAGAGAGGGAGGGTATTGGGAAAAGGTGATGGCAAGAGAGAATGGGGGTAGATAGTGGTGGGGCAGAGCGGAACGCATAGGGGTAAAAAGGTGAGGACAAGGGTAAAAGGGCAAAAGAAAAATAAGGAGAGGGCGTAGAGCTTAGGAGGAAGATCAGGAGGTAAAGAAACAGGAACGCCAAAAAGCAAAGAGGAAGGGGTATGCGATGGGAAAGGGAAGGGGGAAGAGGGGAGGCAAGAATAACTAGCATAAGAGGCAGGAGGGTAAAGGAACGGAGTGAAAGTGAAAGGGTAGGGAACGGAAGTCGAAGGGACGGAGAGAGGTGGAGAGAGAGAGAGAGAGAGAGGAAAGCTAGGTGGATAGCGAGGGATCTAGAGGATCTAGACGTTGGGAGCTAGGGGTGTGAGGGAGAGTATTGGGAAAAGGTGAGGGCGAGGGAGAAGGGGAGTAGATAGTGGCGGGCAAGAGGGAGGGAGGGACAGAATGAAAGAAGGAATGGAGTGAATGGACGGAAACGGAAGTCGGCGAAGGAGAGGACGGGCGATAGAATAAGGATAGAAGAAGGGTTAAGGGATATGGTTAAGGAAGCGAGCGAGCGTGCGAGCGGGCAGAGCGAGAGGACGAAGGGAGCGAGCGGGCGAGAAAAGCGAGCGGGCGAGAAAGGCGAGCGAGTTCGAATAGGCGAAATATTAAGGTCAAGGGAGCGGCATGAAAACGAGTGGCATGGAAGAGAGCAAGGATCAAAGCGGGCAAGGCGGAATAAAGCAGAGGAATAAAAATGTAAGGATGGATTGCATGGATTGTAAGGATGTGAGGGAATGTAATGTAATGGATTGACGTGAGAGAATAAAGGAAGGAGACAAAGGGTGAAGGATGAGGGAGAGAAAGAGATAGCGGTATGATGGTATGATGGCATGACGGAGAGGTATGTGAGTGGTGAACGGAGTTTGAGAACGGAAGAGTGGATGGATGAATGGAGGGAGACGGAGAGGAAATGTAAAGGAGACGAAGGGACGGGAGGTGTACATGAAAATTGTGAAAATTGGGTATGTAACAAGGAGAGAACCTTGTAAAAAAACTTGCAACCCTTAGGGGAGACAATAAAGACTTACACACATACATACATACATATAGCATTAATTATAGCATTAATATATAGTATTGAAATAACATTAGTATAAGAATGGAATAACAATATTGAATATATGATACATATGAATACATTCATTGAAATAAAAATCTTGAAAATATATTGTGTTGATTTCATCAAAGTTGAGTTTTCATATTGAAATTGAAAATGTTGAAAATACGTTGTGTTGATTTCACTAATGTTGAGTCTTCATGTTGAAATTGTTAATGTCAACATTTACGGGGAATGTATAGATGTGCTACCCGATGGTGATAGTGCGTAGTTTAGTATAAGGATAGTAGTAGAGAAACAGGGCCGGTTCTAACTCAAGATCCCTACCCCGACATTTACCGACATTTTTTAGCTCAGACATGAACCATTTAGCCGAGACATGAACCCGGGAGGGGGGGGGGCTATCTTTAAGAGTCCGAATGCACTGAGTCGATCGGGGGGGGGGGGTCTCTAACAACTGGAGGGCACCTAATCTCTTATGGGTCGAGACATTGGGAGGGGGGGGGGGGGGCGGGCTAGCTTTGAGGGTGGTATTGGAATGCCGCTATCTCTGGCAGTGGTGGTGCGCCTAATTTTTCATGGTGGAATTTGATTGCCGATTATCAGTTAGACTGGCGTCTCTGCAGGGGGGGGGGGCTAGTTTTGAGGGTGGTATTAGAATGCCGCTATTTCTGACAGCTGCAGTACAGCTTGTCTTTCATGCTGGCATTGGATTATTGTTATCTCTAACAAGTAAATAGCGGACTAGAGCGTTAGACCTTTCAACCACACACGACGCTACCCTCCCGGGCCAGTGCGTCTGTTTGTCGCAACCTTATCGTTGGTCATAAATCATATCTGGTCGTGTCCCAAGGGTTAGACCGCAGTCTGGAAAAGGCCAAACATAAGATCTTAGAGGCGCCTATGATAGTGTCTCGCCGGTCCTCGGCACCCGAAGGAAAATATCCCTAACAGGTATTCTTCTGACCGAGTTTATATAAGCATTTCCCTATCGCACTGACTGGTGCGTGAGCAGATGTAGCGCAGAGAGCTGCGGCAGATCTTTTTTCAAACCGCGATGAAATTGGGATGAAGAGGAGATTGAAAATATGGAAAAGCACATTCGATTCGATACTTGAGCTCAAATTCACATGATGTATGCATGTGATTATGCGTACAGAGCCGCTCGCCGAGGCTGGTGGGAAGAGGTTGCACGTGATCGTGAGCGATTTAGATTAAGAATTGAAAAATGCGGCAAACTGATTGAATCTGTATTGAGGGAGAAAAAAAATTTAACGGAAAATGGTATACTGATATGCGCCTTCGACGTGTTTCGACCTGTTTCGAGCCCTCCCATTACCTTCGAGAGCGGATGATGCCATCTGGCATGTCTGAACACGCTTGAGCCTGCACAGTGTTTACATATTGTGACAAACCGCCGGAAAATGAGGCTGTGATGTTCATGGAATGCCGCTATGACGCGCTTAGTCGCTTTCTTATATATATAGATATATAGATATATAGATATATAGATATATAGATATATAGATATATAGATATATAGATAGCATAGATGGAGAAAGAAAAGCGTTCAAGTGTCCCTAACGGGTATTCTTCTGGCCGATATATAAGCGTTTCCCCATCACTAGCTCACATTTTCTCCCGTGCATTCAAACAAATATTATCGGTCGGAAAAAAAAAATGGATGCGCAAATGTGTAAAAGGACTGTCGCGCTTATGGAGGAGGCATTTTCCATAATTAGGAGAAAATCTAGACCAGCTTCAGTGCAAAAGTGGATAAAGTTCAGTGATAAACATGTGAAGATTTTGGGCAAAGTGTTACGTGCAAACGTTCCGACAATAGGTGAAAAAATTCGTATTCAGACAACAATAGCGACATTGATGTCGCTGAGTGAAAAGCTGAAAAAATGTGGTGCTGGTGCTGTGAAAAGTGACAAGGTGCGGTGGAGGGACATGGACACTGCGTTTAAGAAAAGAATTAGGACTGGAGTGGTTATCAATCTACAGCACAAAGATGTACAAAGTTTTCTTGACGACGCGAGACCTCTGATAATCTCGAAAATAACCGCGGTTTTGAGCAAAGCAGGAAACTTAAAAGTTAACGTTATTCTAGCCTGCCGTTTTCACATCACCAAACTCGATGAAATAATGGAAGATAATAAATTCTTTAATACGCAGAATCAAGCTATTCTACCCTCGACAGACATGGAAGAGTGGTTCAGGGTACATGTAAAGGATAAATTGTTGGTGAAAATTGAGGAGTTTACGGAAAAGGAATCCGGCTGGTCTCTCTCTTCCATAATTAACTTAGTCGTCAATATGAACAAATACATGCCTTTGCGTGGTGGACTATCTACGTATACAAGTCTACCAAAAAAAATTCAATTAAAACGTGCAGTCGTCAATATTATAAATGATGACCCTTATTGTTTCTTATGGTCTGTGACGGCAGCCCTTTACCCTGCAGCTGAAAATTGTGAGCGAAAATCGTCGTACCCGCCGTTCAGTGAAGTGCTTCAGTACACTGGGCTCAATTTTCCTATGAGTCTAAAGGACGTACCGAAATTTGAAAAAATGAATGGTTTGTCAATTAACGTATATGGCATAGAAGATCATCGTCGTGGAAAGCTTGAAATATTGCCAGTATATTTGAGCGCTCAAAGGTCCGATAGACCTACTATACACCTACTCATGCAGGAAGCTGCGAGCGAAGAAGAAGAAGAAGAAGAAGAAGAAGGAGAAGAAGAAGGAAAAGAAGACAGCCATCCGGTGCATCACTTTTCATGGATAAAAAATATTTCTCGGCTGGTCAGCTCGCAAATTTCAAAAAATGCACATCATACTTGGCTCTGCGACAGGTGTTTGCGTCATTTCAAAACAGAAAATTCGCTAATAAAACACACAGATGACTGTGTAAAAATCAGTAAATGTCGAACGGTCTTTCCGGAGGGTGAGGACAGAATATTAAAATTCAAAAATTTAAAATACAAAGAAGATGTTCCATTCGTCGTGTATGCCGATCTCGAGTGCTTATTAGAGCCAATAACATCGGTACAGAAGAACACAATGGGATATCAAAACCATGTGCCCCACAGTTTCGGTTATTATCTGCGCTGTAGTTATGATGATGCACTTTCCAAGTACAAATCATACCGTGGCAAAGACTGTATCCAGTGGTTTATGGCGGAGTTGAAAACCCTATCAAAATCGCTGCATTCACGTCTAACACATATCACACCGATGGAGATCCTGAACACGGCACAAAATCATCAATTCACAACGTCTACAACCTGCCACATTTGCGAGAAAGAATTTCTTCCAAGTGATCTAAAGGTTCGAGATCACTGTCATTTTTCGGGTCGTTATCGCGCTGCTGCACACCAAGATTGCAATTTAAATTTTAAGAACTCTCATGTAGTTCCCGTTGTATTCCACAATTTATCCGGATATGATTCTCATTTTTTAATAAGGTCATTAGCAACTGCATTCGAGGGCTCTTTATATCTATTACCTATAAACAAGGAAAAATATATTTCATTCTCGAAAAGTGTCAAGGGAACAGTTGTAAATTACAGATTTATCGATTCATTCCGATTTATGCCGAGTAGCATCGACAAATTAGCCTCATATTTAGACAGTAATAACAAATTAATTACACGCGCAAATTGTAATAGCGAGGCTGAATGCAAGCTATTGACACGAAAAGGTGTTTTCCCGTATGACTATGTTAATAGCTGGGATATCCTCGATGAGACCGAATTGCCCTCAAAAAAAGATTTTTTTTCCAAACTCAATAATACGGAGATTTCCGACAGCGAATATGCGCACGCGTCTAACGTTTGGAAAACATTCAAGATAAAAACCTTAGGTGAATATTCAGATTTATATTTAAAAACAGACGTTCTCCTTTTGGCTGACATTTTCGAAAATTTTCGACGAAATTGTTTGAATACGTATAATTTAGATCCGCTCCATTACTACACAGCCCCTGGTCTTTCATTCGATGCAATGCTCAAGTGCACGCAAATTGAACTGGAACTCCTCACTGACGTGGATATGTTACTTTTTATTGAAAAAGGCATCCGAGGCGGAGTCGCGCAATGTACCAACAGGTATGCGAAAGCAAACAATCGATTCATGGAAACGAATTTTGATCCAAACACCGCCGAGTCATATCTGATGTACTATGATGTCAATAACTTATACGGTGTAGCTATGAGTGAATCATTACCATGCAGCTCATTCGAATGGGCGGAAAATTTTATTGAAAATATTGAAAATATTCCCGAAGACTCGCCGATCGGGTATATACTCGAGGTTGATTTAGAATATCCCAAGGAGCTGCACGAATCTCATAAAGACTTACCGCTATGTCCAGAACACTATCGAGCCCCGCAATCTAAAAATTCAAAATTGATGACGACATTGCTACCGAAGGAAAAATACATTATTCACTATCGTAATCTACAGGAGTCTTTGAGATTAGGCTTAAATTTAACGAAAATTCATCGCGTGCTAAAATTCAAACAATCCCCTTGGTTGAAAAAATACATTGATCTCAATACGAATTTGAGAAAGCAGTCCAATAACGATTTCGAGAAAAATTTTTACAAACTAATGAATAACGCGGTGTTTGGGAAAACGATGGAAAATGTACGTAATCATCGTGAAGTAAAGCTCGTTACACGCTGGCATGGGCGATATGGCGCAAGAGCTCTCATCGCTCGAGCTACCTTTCATAGCTGCACCATATTCTACGACGATATGGTTATAATAGAATTGACTAAAGCTAAAGTAAAATTCAACAAACCGATATATGCTGGATTTTCAATTCTTGACCTGTCTAAAATCTATTTATACCGTTTTCATTATGACTATATGAAGATTACATTCGGCGAGCAAGCCAAATTATTGTACACAGATACGGACAGCCTAATCTATCACGTAACTACTCCAAATATCTACGAATCCATGAGACGTGACATACACCAATTTGATACATCCGATTACCCGACAAATAATCCCTATGGAATGCCTCTTGCAAATAAAAAAGTGTTGGGTCTTATGAAAGATGAAAATAATGGTAAAATTATGACCGAGTTTATAGGGCTTAGGGCAAAGTTATACTCGTATAAAGTACAAGGTAATGAGCTTGAAAATAAACGTGCAAAAGGCGTCAGAGGAGCGACATTGAAAACCATCACGTTCGATGACTACAAAGAGTGCCTACTTCACTATAAAACTCTGATTAGGACCCAGCACATGATACGCAGCTCAAAACACGTTGTCGAGACGGTTAGGCAAAATAAGCCATTAAGCTGGAATGACGACAAAAGAGTTCTCTCCGCCGATACAACCGATACTCTACCTTGGGGTTATGAGCGCAATACGAAAGAATGTTTGTAGCCTAAAGTAAATCAAAAATGAAATAAACGTGTGGAGGTAAACTGTGAATGGTATGAAAACTATGAATATATTGTATATAAACTAATAAAATTGATGCGCTGGAGGAAAAATATATTAAAAAAAGCTATATTGAAACCGACTTTTTCTCAATTAATATCCTGTCCAACAAAATAATCCTGTGAGAGATGGGATAGAAGGTGGCGATTGAAAAGATCAATAATGTTAATTTGTTGAAATATTTTATTACACATCAGATTTCCTTATCCAGCTATTGTGGGGGTTGTCGAAACCCAGCCATTTTACAAACATTTTATTTCCGCGCTTCTTCAATACTCGTTCAATCAGATAAATATCGGGATTTTCAACTCTAAGTGCTCTTGCTCATAACAACCATCGGTGATGGGTTCATCTTGATAATCATTTAGACTTAACGTCACAGGGCTCGTATTTTTCCTTTGATGTATTGTAAATATTTCCGTTGTCCAGTTTGGAGAATAACCCTTGGCAAATATATTTTTGAATTTGCTTATCCCCACTTTGTCACCGCATCGAAATTTCGTCAACTTTTTTTTTTCTTTTTTTTTTTTCAACGGTTCTCGAGTCGTGAAAACGCGTTGTAATAGCTGCTTCTTATTCTCCGAGTTCACGTCTTTCGGCTTCATTTTAATTGTGCGATGTTATATCTGGAAATCTATTGTTATATCTGGAAATCAAATTTTTGAGAATATCGGTCCACATGTAGCTTCCACGAAGATTAAATTGCATCCACATTTTATTTTTCAAGGTACGATTAAAACGCTCTCAAATTGATGCTTTCAAATTACTGTATATCGAGTACATATGAATATTATACTTGTTCATGAGAGTTTGCAAGCTATTGACACGAAAAAATGTTTTCCCGCATGACTATATCAATAGTTGGGGACGAGGGGCTATTCACTTTGATTTTGGGTGTACAGGAGGCTTCCAACTTCCAAAGACTTCCAAAAACTTCCGAAGATTTCGGAAGACTTCCGAAGAATTCCAAGCACCTCCTCAGACTTCTAAAGACTTTTAAAGACTTCCGAAGACTTCCGAAGACTTCCGAAGACTTCCAAAAACTTCCGAAGACTTTCAAAGACTTCTAAAGACTATCGATTGCGTATTATGAGGAATTCTTCGAAGACTTCCATAGACTCCCAGAGCCTCCAAAAGACTTACAGAGACTTCCGACGAATTCGAAAGACTTCCACAGACTTCTGAAGACTTTTAAAGAATTCCAAGGACTTCCACAGACTCCTGAAGACTTTTAAAGACTTCCGAAATGCCTTCGTGCTCACCCAAGGGGGGGGGGGGCGGCATCATGATATTCTTTTAGCAATTTTTCTCGGTCTTCTTTGCTTAGGCAGGCGGCGCCTATGCTGAAGCCTTCTTCGTTCCTCTCGTGGCTGCTGAGCATCGGTCCTTGTCTGGGAAATGCCAAAGCGTAATCTCGGGGGGGGGGGGGGGGGGGGGGGGGGGGGAGGGGGTGCAGGGAGATTACGCTTTGGCATTTCCCAGACAAGGACCGATGCTCAGCAGCCACGAGAGGAACGAAGAAGGCTTCAGCATAGGCGCCGCCTGCCTAAGCAAAGAAGACCGAGAAAAATTGCTAAAAGAATATCATGATGCCGCCCCCCCCCCTTGGGTGAGCACGAAGGCATTTCGGAAGTCTATAAAAGTCTTCAGGAGTCTGTGGAAGTCCTTGGAATTCTTTAAAAGTCTTCAGAAGTCTGTGGAAGTCCTTCGAATTCGTCGGAAGTCTCTGTAAGTCTTTTGGAGGCTCTGGGAGTCTATGGAAGTCTTCGAAGAATTCCTCATAATACGCAATCGATAGTCTTTAGAAGTCTTTGAAAGTCTTCGGAAGTTTTTGGAAGTCTTCGGAAGTCTTCGGAAGTCTTCGGAAGTCTTTAAAAGTCTTTAGAAGTCTGAGGAGGTGCTTGGAATTCTTCGGAAGTCTTCCGAAATCTTCGGAAGTTTTTGGAAGTCTTTGGAAGTTGGAAGCCTCCTGTACACCCAAAATCAAAGTGAATAGCCCCTCGTCCCCAACTATTGATATAGTCATGCGGGAAAACATTTTTTCGTGTCAATAGCTTGCAAACTCTCATGAACAAGTATAATATTCATATGTACTCGATATACAGTAATTTGAAAGCATCAATTTGAGAGCGTTTTAATCGTACCTTGAAAAATAAAATGTGGATGCAATTTAATCTTCGTGGAAGCTACATGTGGACCGATATTCTCAAAAATTTGATTTCCAGATATAACAATAGATTTCCAGATATAACATCGCACAATTAAAATGAAGCCGAAAGACGTGAACTCGGAGAATAAGAAGCAGCTATTACAACGCGTTTTCACGACTCGAGAACCGTTGAAAAAAAAAAAAGAAAAAAAAAAAAAAAGTTGACGAAATTTCGATGCGGTGACAAAGTGGGGATAAGCAAATTCAAAAATATATTTGCCAAGGGTTATTCTCCAAACTGGACAACGGAAATATTTACAATACATCAAGGGAAAAATACGAACCCTGTGACGTTCAGTCTAAATGATTATCAAGATGAACCCATCACCGATGGTTGTTATGAGCAAGAGCACTTAGAGTTGAAAATCCCGATATTTATCTGATTGAACGAGTATTGAAGAAGCGCGGAAATAAAATGTTTGTAAAATGGCTGGGTTTCGACAACCCCCACAATAGCTGGATAAGGAAATCTGATGTGTAATAAAATATTTCAACAAATTAACATTATTGATCTTTTCAATCGCCACCTTCTATCCCATCTCTCACAGGATTATTTTGTTGGACAGGATATTAATTGAGAAAAAGTCGGTTTCAATATAGCTTTTTTTAATATATTTTTCCTCCAGCGCATCAATTTTATTAGTTTATATACAATATATTCATAGTTTTCATACCATTCACAGTTTACCTCCACACGTTTATTTCATTTTTGATTTACTTTAGGCTACAAACATTCTTTCGTATTGCGCTCATAACCCCAAGGTAGAGTATCGGTTGTATCGGCGGAGAGAACTCTTTTGTCGTCATTCCAGCTTAATGGCTTATTTTGCCTAACCGTCTCGACAACGTGTTTTGAGCTGCGTATCATGTGCTGGGTCCTAATCAGAGTTTTATAGTGAAGTAGGCACTCTTTGTAGTCATCGAACGTGATGGTTTTCAATGTCGCTCCTCTGACGCCTTTTGCACGTTTATTTTCAAGCTCATTACCTTGTACTTTATACGAGTATAACTTTGCCCTAAGCCCTATAAACTCGGTCATAATTTTACCATTATTTTCATCTTTCATAAGACCCAACACTTTTTTATTTGCAAGAGGCATTCCATAGGGATTATTTGTCGGGTAATCGGATGTATCAAATTGGTGTATGTCACGTCTCATGGATTCGTAGATATTTGGAGTAGTTACGTGATAGATTAGGCTGTCCGTATCTGTGTACAATAATTTGGCTTGCTCGCCGAATGTAATCTTCATATAGTCATAATGAAAACGGTATAAATAGATTTTAGACAGGTCAAGAATTGAAAATCCAGCATATATCGGTTTGTTGAATTTTACTTTAGCTTTAGTCAATTCTATTATAACCATATCGTCGTAGAATATGGTGCAGCTATGAAAGGTAGCTCGAGCGATGAGAGCTCTTGCGCCATATCGCCCATGCCAGCGTGTAACGAGCTTTACTTCACGATGATTACGTACATTTTCCATCGTTTTCCCAAACACCGCGTTATTCATTAGTTTGTAAAAATTTTTCTCGAAATCGTTATTGGACTGCTTTCTCAAATTCGTATTGAGATCAATGTATTTTTTCAACCAAGGGGATTGTTTGAATTTTAGCACGCGATGAATTTTCGTTAAATTTAAGCCTAATCTCAAAGACTCCTGTAGATTACGATAGTGAATAATGTATTTTTCCTTCGGTAGCAATGTCGTCATCAATTTTGAATTTTTAGATTGCGGGGCTCGATAGTGTTCTGGACATAGCGGTAAGTCTTTATGAGATTCGTGCAGCTCCTTGGGATATTCTAAATCAACCTCGAGTATATACCCGATCGGCGAGTCTTCGGGAATATTTTCAATATTTTCAATAAAATTTTCCGCCCATTCGAATGAGCTGCATGGTAATGATTCACTCATAGCTACACCGTATAAGTTATTGACATCATAGTACATCAGATATGACTCGGCGGTGTTTGGATCAAAATTCGTTTCCATGAATCGATTGTTTGCTTTCGCATACCTGTTGGTACATTGCGCGACTCCGCCTCGGATGCCTTTTTCAATAAAAAGTAACATATCCACGTCAGTGAGGAGTTCCAGTTCAATTTGCGTGCACTTGAGCATTGCATCGAATGAAAGACCAGGGGCTGTGTAGTAATGGAGCGGATCTAAATTATACGTATTCAAACAATTTCGTCGAAAATTTTCGAAAATGTCAGCCAAAAGGAGAACGTCTGTTTTTAAATATAAATCTGAATATTCACCTAAGGTTTTTATCTTGAATGTTTTCCAAACGTTAGACGCGTGCGCATATTCGCTGTCGGAAATCTCCGTATTATTGAGTTTGGAAAAAAAATCTTTTTTTGAGGGCAATTCGGTCTCATCGAGGATATCCCAGCTATTAACATAGTCATACGGGAAAACACCTTTTCGTGTCAATAGCTTGCATTCAGCCTCGCTATTACAATTTGCGCGTGTAATTAATTTGTTATTACTGTCTAAATATGAGGCTAATTTGTCGATGCTACTCGGCATAAATCGGAATGAATCGATAAATCTGTAATTTACAACTGTTCCCTTGACACTTTTCGAGAATGAAATATATTTTTCCTTGTTTATAGGTAATAGATATAAAGAGCCCTCGAATGCAGTTGCTAATGACCTTATTAAAAAATGAGAATCATATCCGGATAAATTGTGGAATACAACGGGAACTACATGAGAGTTCTTAAAATTTAAATTGCAATCTTGGTGTGCAGCAGCGCGATAACGACCCGAAAAATGACAGTGATCTCGAACCTTTAGATCACTTGGAAGAAATTCTTTCTCGCAAATGTGGCAGGTTGTAGACGTTGTGAATTGATGATTTTGTGCCGTGTTCAGGATCTCCATCGGTGTGATATGTGTTAGACGTGAATGCAGCGATTTTGATAGGGTTTTCAACTCCGCCATAAACCACTGGATACAGTCTTTGCCACGGTATGATTTGTACTTGGAAAGTGCATCATCATAACTACAGCGCAGATAATAACCGAAACTGTGGGGCACATGGTTTTGATATCCCATTGTGTTCTTCTGTACCGATGTTATTGGCTCTAATAAGCACTCGAGATCGGCATACACGACGAATGGAACATCTTCTTTGTATTTTAAATTTTTGAATTTTAATATTCTGTCCTCACCCTCCGGAAAGACCGTTCGACATTTACTGATTTTTACACAGTCATCTGTGTGTTTTATTAGCGAATTTTCTGTTTTGAAATGACGCAAACACCTGTCGCAGAGCCAAGTATGATGTGCATTTTTTGAAATTTGCGAGCTGACCAGCCGAGAAATATTTTTTATCCATGAAAAGTGATGCACCGGATGGCTGTCTTCTTTTCCTTCTTCTTCTCCTTCTTCTTCTTCTTCTTCTTCTTCTTCGCTCGCAGCTTCCTGCATGAGTAGGTGTATAGTAGGTCTATCGGACCTTTGAGCGCTCAAATATACTGGCAATATTTCAAGCTTTCCACGACGATGATCTTCTATGCCATATACGTTAATTGACAAACCATTCATTTTTTCAAATTTCGGTACGTCCTTTAGACTCATAGGAAAATTGAGCCCAGTGTACTGAAGCACTTCACTGAACGGCGGGTACGACGATTTTCGCTCACAATTTTCAGCTGCAGGGTAAAGGGCTGCCGTCACAGACCATAAGAAACAATAAGGGTCATCATTTATAATATTGACGACTGCACGTTTTAATTGAATTTTTTTTGGTAGACTTGTATACGTAGATAGTCCACCACGCAAAGGCATGTATTTGTTCATATTGACGACTAAGTTAATTATGGAAGAGAGAGACCAGCCGGATTCCTTTTCCGTAAACTCCTCAATTTTCACCAACAATTTATCCTTTACATGTACCCTGAACCACTCTTCCATGTCTGTCGAGGGTAGAATAGCTTGATTCTGCGTATTAAAGAATTTATTATCTTCCATTATTTCATCGAGTTTGGTGATGTGAAAACGGCAGGCTAGAATAACGTTAACTTTTAAGTTTCCTGCTTTGCTCAAAACCGCGGTTATTTTCGAGATTATCAGAGGTCTCGCGTCGTCAAGAAAACTTTGTACATCTTTGTGCTGTAGATTGATAACCACTCCAGTCCTAATTCTTTTCTTAAACGCAGTGTCCATGTCCCTCCACCGCACCTTGTCACTTTTCACAGCACCAGCACCACATTTTTTCAGCTTTTCACTCAGCGACATCAATGTCGCTATTGTTGTCTGAATACGAATTTTTTCACCTATTGTCGGAACGTTTGCACGTAACACTTTTCCCAAAATCTTCACATGTTTATCACTGAACTTTATCCACTTTTGCACTGAAGCTGGTCTAGATTTTCTCCTAATTATGGAAAATGCCTCCTCCATAAGCGCGACAGTCCTTTTACACATTTGCGCATCCATTTTTTTTTTCCGACCGATAATATTTGTTTGAATGCACGGGAGAAAATGTGAGCTAGTGATGGGGAAACGCTTATATATCGGCCAGAAGAATACCCGTTAGGGACACTTGAACGCTTTTCTTTCTCCATCTATGCTATCTATATATCTATATATCTATATATCTATATATCTATATATCTATATATCTATATATCTATATATATAAGAAAGCGACTAAGCGCGTCATAGCGGCATTCCATGAACATCACAGCCTCATTTTCCGGCGGTTTGTCACAATATGTAAACACTGTGCAGGCTCAAGCGTGTTCAGACATGCAAGATGGCATCATCCGCTCTCGAAGGTAATGGGAGGGCTCGAAACAGGTCGAAACACGTCGAAGGCGCATATCAGTATACCATTTTCCGTTAAATTTTTTTTCTCCCTCAATACAGATTCAATCAGTTTGCCGCATTTTTCAATTCTTAATCTAAATCGCTCACGATCACGTGCAACCTCTTCCCACCAGCCTCGGCGAGCGGCTCTGTACGCATAATCACATGCATACATCATGTGAATTTGAGCTCAAGTATCGAATCGAACGTGCTTTTCCATATTTTCAATCTCCTCTTCATCCCAATTTCATCGCGGTTTGAAAAAAGATCTGCCGCAGCTCTCTGCGCTACATCTGCTCACGCACCAGTCAGTGCGATAGGGAAATGCTTATATAAACTCGGTCAGAAGAATACCTGTTAGGGATATTTTCCTTCGGGTGCCGAGGACCGGCGAGACACTATCATAGGCGCCTCTAAGATCTTATGTTTGGCCTTTTCCAGACTGCGGTCTAACCCTTGGGACACGACCAGATATGATTTATGACCAACGATAAGGTTGCGACAAACAGACGCACTGGCCCGGGAGGGTAGCGTCGTGTGTGGTTGAAAGGTCTAACGCTCTAGTCCGCTATTTACTTGTTAGAGATAACAATATTCCAATGCCAGCATGAAAGACAAGCTGCACTGCAGCTGTCAGAAATAGCGGCATTCTAATACCACCCTCAAAACTAGCCCCCCCCCCCCTGCAGAGACGCCAGTCTAACTGATAATCGGCAATCAAATTCCACCATGAAAAATTAGGCGCACCACCACTGCCAGAGATAGCGGCATTCCAATACCACCCTCAAAGCTAGCCCGCCCCCCCCCCCCTCCCAATGTCTCGACCCATAAGAGATTAGGTGCCCTCCAGTTGTTAGAGACCCCCCCCCCCCCCCCGATCGACTCAGTGCATTCGGACTCTTAAAGATAGCCCCCCCCCCTCCCGGGTTTATGTCTCGGCTAAATGGTTCATGTCTGAGCTAAAAAATGTCGGTAAATGTCGGGGTAGGGATCTTGAGTTAGAACCGGCCCTGTTTCTCTACTGATAGTTCGCAAATGATAAAGTAATAAAGTAGTAATAAAACGATAATGATAGCAATAAGGAAGATAGGAAAATAATATCGATACTAGAATAATTCAGTGCCACTAACGAATCCATAAGAGTATAATTTGGAATAGTGTGGCAACTTAAGTGCAAGTGATTATGAAAGTTAGTTTCAAGGTACGTTCAAGCATCGTTGTGCAGCTCAGAAAGCATCAAGTGAGTTTTAAGCTTAGATTTGAATACCCTTATCGATGGTGCTGAGATAATTTTAACAGGGAGGGCATGCTATAAGTAGCAGGAAGAAATAGTAAAAGAATTGCGATACGGTACAGAGCGGTGTTGAGGAATAACAAAGATAGGTGCAGGCAGCCTTAAAAGTCTACGCTTAATTTAAAAAAAAAATTTTTTTTATTAAATTCAAACAAAAAATTAAAAAATACATTTTTTTAAAATTAAAAATAAGTAAATAAAGGCGACAATTTTTCATAGATAACCAATTCAGTTTTAATGTATTCGGCATGACGTGAATATCACGTCAAAGATACAAAGTAAATCTAATGCATGAGTTGATTAATCTTCGAAGTTTTATTTAAGATCATCAGTTAAGTTATGAGAAACTATACAACACTAATCTAAATTTGCGAAGATAACGGTAGACATTAGTTTAATTCTTAATTCAACAGATAAGGAGTTACGGTGGAATTTCAGTTTATGGAAAGTTGAATACACCTTACGAGAAATGGCTGTGACATGTTTGCTCCAGGAGAGATTAGACGATAGATGAACACCTAGGTTTTTTACATTACGCACTAATGGTATCAGCGTGTTGTTAATAGCAATAAGCGGCAACTCACCAAGATTTATGAGCGCAATATGGGCATTACTACCGAGAATCAAGACTTTGGACTTGGCAGTATCCAACATAAGATTGTTAGATACTGAAAAATCATAGATAACGTTAATCTATGATTGCTATGATCACTAGCGATCATAGCACGAGCCTGGTTAAGTTGATGCGGTTCGCAACTCAGATAAATTTGAGTATCATCAGCGAATATTATATGACTAGAGTAACGAAGTCCAAAATTATGTCATTGACAAATAAGGAGAACAATAGAGGACCGAGCACAGACCCTTGAAGCACTCTTTTCGTTGTCATTCACCACTGCGAGGGTAATCCCTGAGAATCTATGACTGTTTGACTACGACCAGTAAGGTACGAGAAAGTCCAGAAAAGTGCAGATTCAGCGAAGCCCATCTTCTTGAGTTGCCAAGAATATGTAAGTGCAAAACCATATCAAAAGCTTCACTAAAATCGAAAAGTACTAAGATCGTAAGCTGGCTCTTATCGACAGCAAGCTTGACATCATCACAAAGTCTAAATAGTGCAGTTTGAGTGCTAAAACCTCTGCGATAGGCAGATTGCCTGCTATTAACAATCTTATTGCGCTCAACAAAAGTCGTGATTTGTTGTTGGATGATTCGCTAAAATAATGTGGATGGTTCGGAAGATTAGCAATAGGTCGCGTATCAGACGGTGAGATAGGAGTCTTGATCTTAGATAGCGGGCGAATAACAGCCTTTTTCCAACACGATGGGAAAAAGCTATTCATAATTGATAGATTGTAAAGCATCATTAAGTGTTTGGCTACAAGCTCGAAAGCTTTGCGCATACTAAAAACTGAGACTCCATCCGGTCCCGAAGTAAGAGAGAAAGAGGACAATTCACTCATAAGTCGCAAGATCTTTCATTCAGTTGTAGGGTTCAGAGTAAACACAAAGTTGCCTCGAGGTATCTGGGAGAGAAAATCAGCGGCCTGAAGCAACCTCGGAGTAGGGCCCAAGCTGGAGACAGTAGCATAATAGGTGTTAAGCGAGTCAGCTGAGAAAAAGTGGAGAGGTGAACTCAAGCTCGTCTGGACAAGACCAAGATAGGCCAATTCCTTCCACACTGTGGTAGGATTATTAATGAAGCTAAGTTTAATAAATTGATAATCGCTTTTTGCTTTTCTAAGATCAACCGTCAAATTGTCTCTGTAATTTCTATAAATAGAAAAACCCAGTACGATACTGTCCCTCTTCGCTTCTTTGTGGAGTGAATTACACACTATTATACTCTGTCTTAAATCATTAGTAAGCCATGGTGAAGGTGGTCTAGATACTTTAAAGAAACGGAATGGTGCATGAATGTTCATGGCGGAGTTGAGCAAATGAGTAAATGAATATAAATAGGAATCTGTATCTACAGATGATGTATCGGAATGACCAAGGTAGTTTTGAGTGTTTGGGACGAGTGATGCTAACAAGTCAATGTACGATTGATCATTAAATCGGGATATATTACGTCGAGAAATAGAATGCAAATGATGGCTTACATAATCAAACACGTACGATAGTACGAGTAAATAATGACCATTGATGAAGGTAGCATCTGATTTAAATAAAGAGCTGACTTTCTCAGGATTATCGACTATAAATACATCCAGCCACGAATCGCACGTTGCCGTGTGGAACGTAGCCTACGACTCAACATGGTGAAAAACCGACGAGAATATTATGTCAGCGAGGTAGCGAGCCTCGTAATTAGTAGATAGTAGACTACAATTCAAATCTCCGGATATAATGAAGTTCTTATGAGCATGTGAAAACCGATTGAACGAAGCAGAAAAATTTTGAAAAAAGACCTTTCGGCCTTCTGTTAATTGACGTAAACAAGAGTGATTCAGAACCATCTTGATGAATGTAAATAATTAAGAACTCAGGAGCATTAGTGAACTCACTAGGCAAGGACGCAAGAACGTTGACTTTGAGAGAATTGTAAATATATAAATGGCAACTCCTCCACCGATTTTACCGACTCTGTAATTTTGAATGAGATAATAATTATCAATGTTCACCAACGTGTCCTGAATACGAGCCTGCAATCAGGTTTCCGCAATAGAGATTATATGACAAAAAGTACTAGAAAAATAGATTCTGATTTGATCAATGTGTGCGAGCAGCGAGTTAGCATTAAAGTGAGCGATCTTGATGTTGTTGAGCGTAGGACGAGACAATGTAACTGCAGGTCGATGAGTCGGAGCTGAACAATATTTGATTGACGGAGTAGGTAGTCATGTGGGCTTGGACAGGTCCTCTTGAGTTCGGTTGCTGGGCCGCGGCTGACCATCACCTTTCCTTACAAAGATGGTGCCATGTCTAACACGGACATACTTGTGAGCAGTTTCGGTGGCCTAGAGTTTAATGTTTCTCAGCAGTTGATACGTCGCAGTTGGGAGCAATTCATTTAGGTAGATGTTTAAGTTTTTAGTAGCGGGTGGACAACCATCTTTGACTTCAGAGCGTTTAAAGACCCGTTTGTCACTTTTAAAAAAATTTTTTTATTAAGAATAACATCTCGAACTGTGATAGACGTGCGAGTAACCACGTATGACGATGTGCTCGTCTGGGACGAAGTCGTATCAGCACTCGAGCCTACTTTTTTCGTGAGTTTCCAAATAGATATTATGTGAGCACTCAGATCTTGAACACCAAGTACCTCGAAGACGTTTCTGACAATATTGTCAGGAGAAGCAACTGCATCCGCAGGCACACCAGACATTACCAGTTCACCAGTGCACTCAGAACTCTGCGGATTTTTAACTAGAGATTTTAAGGTGTTAATTGATATGGTATTGATTGATCTGTTGTAGGGCATTAATTTGTGCTGCATGCTCCGCAACAATCTTACCTATCACTGGGATATGTCGGAGCAAAGATTTGAATTCATCATTTATTTTTCCGTGTCGATCGCTGACTCAGTAATTTTTTCCTCTGTGCTATATAGTTTAGTAAGAATTCTAGCAAGAAACTCATCGGAGCTATCAGGTTGAGAAGCCATACTTTGTGCAGAACAAAATGAGGTGAAACCTTTTTCAATCGGCGTAGTGGATGTGCTAGGTTGCTCCAAACATAAACTGCTTACGGTAGAAGACATCAGAACAGGATAATTTTTTATGCAGCAATCTTTCGCTGATTTAGTGATAGGATGACTCTTATAGCACCCTGGATGGAAAGCCCTGCTACAGTCTTGATAAGTGAAATTAGGGCCAGCGATACCCTTTCTGTATTTAAAATAATTGCTCGAAATTCAAGGTAGAAAGTATTATGCCAACCGCGGAGATAATAGTAGTACTTGATGATAAGAGAGTGGAAGGGGTGATCTTCTTTATCAACTGCTGGTTATCAGCCATTCGACGCGACAGAGCAGAAATAGTTTAAATCAAATAATGCACGCTGAGGAATACAGAAGTGACCGACTCACGTGATGACGCAGGCGCTGAAGATCACAATATCCAATAAGAGATAGATGCAGACAGTTTCGCAGAGAAATCAGGCATGCGTAGAAAACGTCGTAGAGGAGCACATGCGCAGAGAGTTACAAGCAGGCTTGCGTAGAGAAGATCATAAAGGAGCGCATGCGCAGAGAGTTGCAAGCGAGGTGAATCTTCGTGATGAATATAGCCTACCAAGATTAGGGTTATGAAAAACGCCAAGCTTTTCATCCACAGAATAACTTGCTTATAATTACCAATGAGAAAATGCAGTTAGCGGATGGAAAGCAGTAGATAGCATGCTTTGAACCTGCAATAAACGCTCGAGGGCAGAATCGAGCAGAAATACGTTCACAATAGCGGAGTAGAAAAACAGGCGCTTAGTCGTACTCACAGATTGAAAGAGATAGATAGATCGTTTTATATGCGCTAGTTAAACTTTGGGGCAAATGATAGAGTTTACAAAAAAAATTACAGCAAAGGCAATGAATGGACGAGTGTAAGTACACTGTAAAAAAAAATGGTAAATTCAACTCGAGAAATCGAGTTGAAAAAAATGAGTTAGAACAACTCAAATTGAGTTGGGTCAACCGAATATCGAGTTAAAGCATGTACATGGAATAGTTGCTTCAACTCTGAAATGGCGTTAACATATTCGGTTAAAACAGCCACCTAACGAGTTGACCGAACTCATTTCAGAGTTGAATCACTCACAACAGAATAGTTGGTCCAACTTTTTCTGCAGTTCGTTCGACTACGATAATTGAATGAAACAACTCAATCAACAGCTCTTTGAACCAAATATTAGGTTGATTCAACTACATTTGTGGTTTATTCGATTATTATGCGTCGTCATTTTGACTCTGAAAAAGAGTTGGAAGGACTCGATTAAAAGTTCAATCGACTACATTATGTGGTTCTATTTATCCAGTTTACGTTGAAACAACCCTTTTATGTGGCTCTTTGTACTACCATAAATGTTCGAAACAACTCTAGAAAAAGCTCTTTGAACCAAATGTTAGGTTGATTCAACTGCATTTGTAGTTTATCCGATTACTATGCGTCATCAGTTTAACTCTGAAAAAGAGTTGGAAGGACTCGATTAAAAAAAGTTTAATGGACTACATTGTGTGGTTCTGTTTCTCACAATTGATGTTAAAACAACTCTTTTATATGGCTCGTTCTACTACCATAAATGTTTGAAACAACTACATAAGCAGCTCTTTCAACCAAATATTAGATTGATTCAACCATATTTGTGGTTTATCCGATTACTGTGCGTCGTCATTTTAACTCTGAAAAAGAGTTGGAAGGACTCGATTAAAAGTTCAATCGACTACATTGTGCGGTTCTATTTATCACAACTAATGTTAAAACAAATCTTTTATATGGCTCGTTCTACTACCATAAATGTTTGAAACAACTACATAAGCAGCTCTTTCAACCAAATATTAGATTGATTCAACTACATTTGTGGTTTATCCGAGTGCTATGCATCGTCATTTTAACTCTGAAAAAGAGTTGGAAGGAATCAATTAAAAGTTCAATCGACTACATTATGGGGTTCTATTTATCGCAATTGATGTTGAAACAACTCTATAACCTATATCTAACTATAACTCTATAACTATATCTGTTATAATAACTCTATTTTGTGTGGCTCATCGTACTGCCACAGATGTTTGAAACAACTCTATAACCAGCTCTTTTAACGAAATATCATGTTGATTCAACTACATTTGTGGTTTATCCGATTACTATGCGTCGTCATTTCAACTCTGAAAAAGATTTGGAACGACTCGATTAAAAGTTCAATCGAAACTCAAAATATAAATACAAAATATAAATATAAAACTAGCAAAGTTGTGTGAAAATGAATTCTATTACTAATCAAAATCGTCAAATGGTAATGGTAATGACGCATTCAATTTTGTAAGTGTGAGCCAGCATGCAGCGTATATGGGAAAATTGATGAAAAATTTAATAGTAGTCGATAGCGCAATAGGAAGCGTCCCGGGTTAGTAAGCAGGCATTAGGTAGGAAACTTGTAGGTAGGCGGTTCGAATCCAGGCTCAGACAGAAATTCTGTAATGAGTGAATATCAACGGAGAACTTTTTTTTTTCGTGTGATATCATTTCTGTTATATTTTTATCGTGATGAATGCATTATAATTTTTTTTTAATTAATTTTGAAGCTCGAAATTTAAGAAACGCGAAATGTACATCCGGTTGAATGAGCCACATCGCGAGTTAAAACAAACATAAATCGAGTTCATTCTACCGAATATTTAGTGGCCTCAACTATATTTCTGCGTACATCGACTTTATTTTTGGTTGAAGGAGCCACAAATCGAGTTAAATATACCATCGGATCGAGTTCAATCAACCAAAAATATGGCTGTTTTAACCATGTTGATAAATCACATCAAATAAATATCAGGTTGAATGAGCCACATCGCGAGTTGAGACAACCACAAATCGAGCTCGTTCTACCGAATATTTAGTGGCTTGAACTATATTTCTGCGTACATGGACTTTATTTTTGATTGAAAGAGCCACAAATCGAGTTAATTGTACCATCAGATCGAGTTCAGTCAACTAAAAATGTAGCTGTTCCAACCATACTAATGCGTCACATCAAATAGATATATTGTCGAACCAGTCACATCTCGTGTTAAGACAACTACAAATCGAGTTTATCATGCTACATATTGTGGTTAAAACGGCGCTATATGTGAGTTGAATCAACTCGAAAATGTGGTTCGCCATATGTTACTCTAGAAATTAGTTGATTCAATCGTTTTCGAGTTGAATTTACAATTTTTTTTTACAGTGTACGCCTGCTAGCATGATAGATTAGTGCTAACATTTTTCTTAATTAAATTACTCGGAAATAATGACATATTAAATCGATTAACATAACATAATTATAATTATAAATATAAATATAATAGTAATACGGGACTTCCGTTTCCGGTGTGAAAGGAGAGTGACGGGTGTGTGAAGATTGCGTCGAAAAAGTGTAGGAAAAGGCGTTAGAAGTGAGAAAAAAAGGCGGAAAGTGAAGGGAAAGGTAGGTGAAGGAGCGATAAGGGCAGGGGGAAAGGGAGGGAAAAGGATCGAGAAAAAAGCAGGGGGCAGAGAGAAAAAGGCAAGAAAAGGAGGTTAGGAAAAGGCGTTGGAAAGGGGCGAGGGGCAAGAAGGTGGGTAGGCACGACGTGAGTCGGAAAACGAGCGCGACAGCAGCGGCATCAGACGGGGGAAAGAGAAAGCAGGAAGACGGTAAGGAAGAGGGCAGCGAGAGAGAGTGGGACGGTAGAGACATCGGACGACGGAAAGAGGTAGCGAGGAGGAAAGTGAGCTAGAGGAAAAGAGGCGACAGGTAGAAAGAGACAGGAAGTAGTACCGGGAAAGTTTGAATAGGGAAACGGGGCGAAATGCGAATAGACGAGAGAAGGAAAGAACAATAGGAAAAACAAGAGCATGGAGGGGTGGGAAAGAATAAGTGATGGAAGAGGGGGAGAATGGAGGGGTGGGGACGGGTAAGAGAGGTAGGAAGACAAATGCGGAGAGGCTGGGGAGAGAGAAGCACGAGTCTAGGAGAATTGGTGAAAATAAATGAGATGTGGGAAAGGAAAAGGGAGCAATTAGAGGAGGCGGAAAAGGAGGAGGAAGAAGAAGAATAGATATTTCAGAAGAGCAAAAAGGTGCATAGATCGCCGGAAGAAAAAGAGAAGGAGGAGGAGAGAGGGGAAGCCATAGAGAGGATGATAAAAGAGATGAGGGAGGAAGCTAGAAGAGACGCCCAGGAGATTAAGGAGCAGGGGAGGGAGATGAGAGAGGAATTGGAAAAAATTAGAGAGGAAAATTAAGAAATCGGGGAGGAATGGAGACAGGTGGTGAGAAGGTGGAGGGAGGATCGGGAGGTCTTAGGGACAAGGATAGGTGCAATAGAGAAAAGGGTGGGGTTGATGGAGGGGCGAGAGGGAAGAGTGGAGGATTGGGAGGAAAGGATAGAAAGGATAGAAAGGGAGATGGAGAGAAGGGTAGAAGAGCGAACGGGGGGTGAGAATGGGGCAGGGTAAGGGGAGGAGATGAGGAGACGCGTGAAGGAGCTGGAACGTAAGATAGAGATGACTGAAGGGGAAGAAAAGAGAAGGAATGTAATCATAAAAATAGTGGAGGTAGAAGGAACAGCGATGGAAACGGCAATAAGGGTAATAGAAGGGTTAGGGGTAAAGGGAAAAATTGCAGAGGCTAGAGAGATCGGAAGAAGAGGGGGGAACAGAAAGGAGGGAATGCTGGAGGTCAAAATGGAGAGCGTGGAGGCAAAGAGGGAGGTGATGAGGTATAAGAAGGATCTAAGAGGAAGGAAGGAGAGAATAGAGGAGGATCTAACATGGAAGGAGAGAAGCATACAATAGCGGTTGAGGAGGATAACCCCTTGACTGGTGAGCCCGCCATATGGCGGGCAATAGAAACTGTGCCATAACTGGTGAGCCCGCCATATGGCGGGCTGTCGGAAAAAATGCGTTATATACGAAATTTCTTAGAATTTCAGTACCAAAACCCGTACTCGGGGGTTTTTGGGGTCACTGATCACGAATCTGTACTCCAAATTTGGCAATTCAAGATGGCGGATCCAATATGGCGGACAAAAATGCAAAAAGTCACTCGACGAGACTGAACGTTGGTACTCGGGGGTTTTTGGGGTCGCTGATCACGAATCTGCACTCCAAATTTGGCAATTCAAGATGGCGGATCCAATATGGCAGACCAAAAATGCAAAAAGTCACTCGACGAGACTGAACGTTGGTACTCGGGGGTTTTTGGGGTCGCTGATCACGAATCTGTACTCCAAATTTGGCAATTCAAGATGGCGGATCCAATATGGCGGACCAAAAATGCAAAAAGTCACTCGACGAGACTGAACGTTGGTACTCGGGGGTTTTTGGGGTCGCTGATTACGAATCAGCACTTCAAATTCAGAAGTTGAACGCATGTTTATTTCTTACCTCCAGCATTGGTTCGCAATTTTCATACGATCCAAAGTGTGCCACGAGGAGGCTGCATGGTAGGATTTTACACTTCATTTTTTTTTTCTTTTTTCACTTTTTTTTCTTTTTTTTAAATTTTTTTTTTTTTTAGATTTTTTCCGTTTTTTTTTTCATTTCTCTATTTGTGTTGTCGTTGTTTTTGTCCATTTTTTGCATCAAGTTTTTCCAAATCGGTAACTTTTTTCAGTTTTCACGATCCAAAATATATTTTGCTCATGTTTAGAAATTTTGTTTTGTGTGGAATACTTCGAAACATGGAATGCACAAGCCTACGTTGCATTCTTTACAAAAAGCCCTATTGGATCCGCCATCTTGAATTGCCAAATTTGGAGTACAGATTCGTGATCAGCGACCCCAAAAACCCCCGAGTACCAACGTTCAGTCTCGTCGAGTGACTTTTTGCATTTTTGGTCCGCCATATTGGATCCGCCATCTTGAATTGCCAAATTTGGAGTACAGATTCGTGATCAGCGACCCCAAAAACCCCCGAGTACCAACGTTCAGTCTCGTCGAGTGACTTTTTGCATTTTTGGTCTGCCATATTGGATCCGCCATCTTGAATTGCCAAATTTGGAGTGCAGATTCGTGATCAGCGACCCCAAAAACCCCCGAGTACCAACGTTCAGTCTCGTCGAGTGACTTTTCGCATTTTTGTCCGCCATATTGGATCCGCCATCTTGAATTGCCAAATTTGGAGTGCAGATTCGTGATCAGCGACCCCAAAAACCCCCGAGTACCAACGTTCAGTCTCGTCGAGTGACTTTTTGCATTTTTGGTCTGCCATATTGGATCCGCCATCTTGAATTGCCAAATTTGGAGTGCAGATTCGTGATCAGCGACCCCAAAAACCCCCGAGTACCAACGTTCAGTCTCGTCGAGTGACTTTTTGCATTTTTGTCCGCCATATTGGATCCGCCATCTTGAATTGCCAAATTTGGAGTGCAGATTTGTGATCAGCGACCCCAAAAATCCTCAAGTGTCAAATTTCAAGTTGATGGTAAAAAAAAAAATTGTCTACCAGAAATGTCCACTTCACCCTCAAATCCTTTACCAGTGAAGGGGATAAGAGAGGAAGAGAGAGGCAAGGGGAAGAGGGTAAGAGTTAGTAACGGGAGGATAGAGGTGAATGGAAAGGTATGGTGGTGGGATGAAAAGAGAGGTGCTAAGAGACGGAAGGGGAAGGTAAAGAGGGGGGGAGGAAGGGAGAAAGAGACAGGAAATGGGAAGGGGAAAAATAAACAGGGGAGGCACGATGAGGAAGGAGAAAGGAAGTCAAGAGGGGGGGAAGGGAGAAAAGATAGAAGATGGGATTCTGGAATGTAGCGGGGCTGTTGAATAAAGACAAACAATTTTGGAAGGAGATAAGTTGGTGGGAGGTGATAGTGCTAATGGAAACGTGGGTGGAAGAGATAGGATGGCGTGGGGTAAGAAGAAAGCTGCCGGCAGGGTAGCTTTCTTCTTACCCCACGCTATCCTTTCTCTTCCACCCACGTTTCCATTAACACTATCACCTCCCACTGACCTATCTTCTGCGGGGGGGGGGAGATTGAGGGGCGGAGAGAAGAAGAGGGATTGATGGCACAAAAGATAAAGGCAGGAGAGAAGATATGGATTGTAGTAGCAGTTTATGTAAAAGGCGATATGGAAAAGAAAGTAGAAAACGTGAGGGGATGGATGGAAGTGCAGAGGGCGGGGGAGAGAGCGATAGTAGGAGGAGACGGGAATGCGAGGACGGTAAGGAAGGGGAAAGAGTAGAGTGACTAGAGAGAGAAGAGAGGGAGGGGCAGAGGTGGATTTACCACTAGGCTAACTAGGCTATAGCCTAGGGCGGCAAATTTTTGGGGGCAGCAAATTTCTGGTCGAAAAATTCTGAGCCATTGTAATAAATTTTATTTTAAGTTCAATTCGAAAGTTACTAAATAATTATTTCGATCAAATTAAATTTTCTAGTTGAAGAAATATACAACGTAAATGAAATATTGGATTTTATTTTTTTGCATACGTAGGTAAGTATAAACGTGTACAATGTATGGTATGTGCTAGCCAGCTTTAAGGTGGTTCTTTCGCGGCTAGTGGTGGGGGTAGGCACGATCCTAAGTGCGGCGGAGCGCGCGGTGAGTGGGGCATGCACGAAACAAAAAAGAGTTGGGCCGCTCATGGGCTATCCGTGTATTTCAATTATTTTATTATTAAATATTTCGTTAAAACTTCTATGCGCTACCCAACTAACTATGGCGCGGAGCACTAGCGACATCTCTCTCAATTTATTGTTAGTGATGAGGGTACGAGAATCTAATGCTCGCACAGAAACATATGTTTTTTAATGGGACAACCTGCTTCTTTCAATAGCGTTTATTGTTCATAAATCAGCACTTACAACAAATAATAATGGTTTGTTATCATTAGAAGTGGGTTTCAGGAAGTTACATTGGATATCTTTCGGAAATTTTTTTATCTAAACGGCAAAAATTACTTGATTCCTGTCACGTGTCCAATGTAGGGGAGGAAATTCGCGAAGAAGGATATCACTATTTATTAGGCACGGTTTTGAGGGAAACTCCGGGTGCGGAAAGTAAAACAAAAAATTAAAATTGTTATCATGTAACAGTTGAGGTAAAACAGGTTAAATAAATTTAATTACAAGCAAGTTGTTATTCTTTATAATTGCGTTCTTCATTTGTTTTACGAAGCAATATTTTTGCTTTATTACTTTTAAGTTGAATGACGACCGGATTATTAGCAATACGGTATCCAGTTGTGATAAATCAATATTCACTAACTCAATATGAACGTTGATAAATTTCATTTATATCGATGGACTAATGCCAAAGGGGCGTATCGGTTATGTATAAGCAAAGCTTATACACCCCTGTGGAATTTAACCGGCTGTGCTTACGTTTAAAGACGCACTGCCTTTTTTAATTTACTTCCCATTTTTGGCCTGAAAATCGGTAAAACTGTAGCTCAGGATTTTTTCGTTCACTGTTTAGGAATTGACCTACACAGCACATAAAATTCAATCCTCTTCTAGTTGATAGTTTGGCAAAAACGCTAGAAGGGCTTGTTCACTATACATTTTGTTACTTTCCGTACCCTCAACGTTTCACAAAGTGACCGAGAGCGGCGCTGTCGTAGAAGTTTCGGTAGCGTTTTTTTCGAAACCTATAAAATCCTGATATTTCAAACCATTTGAGATCCGTTTTCGGTGCGAGTCGTAAGTCGTTTATTGTGAGAATTACTTGATTATAATTTCGACAGTGACTAGTCCACCATAATCTTAATGATAAAAAGTGGATGTTTTGGACCGTTTATTTCTCTCATTTGCCCGATAAAAGACTCTGAAACTCCGTATAAATAAACTACGATACTTTTTAAGTAAATTAGCACAAAATCAGTGATCCCGTAAGTCGATCGCTTAGGTAAAGAACCACCGCAACGTGCTCATACCTGCTTACGTGCCAGTCACTGTCAGAGTGCTCAGGCCTGTTCTCCAGGTTCCAGCTAGCGAACCCGGCATTATAGCATATCACGCTTGACAACTCACGGATTAAAAACACGAAGTGGCACAGCACTTTAGTATTTTTAACGATAGCAATTATATATAAATTTTCAAAGCAAACGGAATTCTCCGTGAATTCGTAAGAATATCTCAATCGAGTCGGGTCACGGCATGATTGGGGATATTACGATATCTGCGGCCCCTATTTCTGACCACGTCATCTTTATATTTCGACCAAAAGAAACACTTTTTCTAGAGTAAAAAAAATCGATTTTCGATCAAATAACGACGCTATAGCGATTAAAAGTAAAGAACAGCCGATTTGGTAAATTTTGGATCTACGGCGATTTTTTTATGGGTTTCATGGATAGTTGAGTCATATTGTGTGCGCGCGTGCGCGTGTGTGTGTGTGTGTGTGTATGTGTGTATGTGTGTGTGTGTGTGTGTGTGTGTTTGTGTTCGTGTGCACGTGTGTGTGTTCGTGTGTGTGTGAGTGGGGGGGTGTATTCGTGTGTGTTTGTGTGGCGTGTGTGTGAGTGTGTGTTCGGGCGAGTTTGCGTGCGTGTGTGTTGGTGTGTGTGTGCATGCGTGTGTGTGTGTGGGTGTATGTGCGTGCGTGTGTGGGCGTGTGTGTGTGTGTGTGTGTGGGTGTGGGTGTATGTGCGTGTGTGTGTGGGTGTGCGTGTGTGTGGTCTGTGGTGTGTGTGTGTGTGTGTGTGTGTGTGTGTGTGTGTGTACGTGCGTGTGTGTGTTCGGGCGTGTGTGTGTGCGTGGGTGTGGGTATGTAGGCGTGTGGGTATGGGCGTGTGTGTGTGTGTGGGTGTGTGTACGCACGTGTGTGCGTATATGTGTGTGTGTTTCTGGGGTATCTACCGGGGTCCAGGGGCGGAACCCCGGTGGGGCCCAGGGGCGAAGCCCCGGCGGGGGGTTGGGGGGGGGGGGGAGCTCCCCCCGACTGTCACAAACATAGATTTTTATGTTTCAAATTATTTATTTATTTAAACATTTGATTTTGGATAAAATAACGGCGCTAGAGCGATTAAAAGTACTATTTTATTCCCTGTTTAGATGCTTCGGCACCGCGTTCCTGAGCCGAATATAAACTTTTGTCACTCTTGAAAAAGTGTTTTTTTTTGTCGAAATATAAAGGTCACGTGGTTAAAAATAGGGGCCGCAGATATCGTAATCCTGCCGCATGATTGATCTGTTTCTTTTTTGTTTGTTTAGTATCTACATCTACTGTATAACCCCTTATTTTTCAAGTATATGAACACGTACACGGTGTGCAATTTCAGAATAAAGTGATTTTGATATCCCTAGATATGAACGGCATCAATACAAAATTAAAAAAATAAAATAAGAAAATAAGAACACCGTACATGAAAAGGGCGGAAATCTTCATCAAGCTTAGGGCGGCAGGATTATTAAATGCACCCCTGGGGACAGGCAGTAGAATAAGAGTAGGTTATGAGAACGGAAATAAAAGAGAGAGTGGAGAGAAAAGGTGGGAGAGGGACGAGCGTGCGGCTGAAGCGAGCGAGCGAGGCGGACAAGCGAGCGAGAATGGCGAGTGGAGGATGAGGATGAGAATGGATGGATGAGAGAGGAGAGAAGGAATGGGATATGTGGAAAAGATTGTGAAAGAGGGTAAAAGATTTAAGGAGAAAGAAAGGAGGTAAAGGATGTAAAAAAAGAGATAAACTTTGAAAAAAATCTTGTAACCCGATAGGGAAACAATAAATATACATACGTGCATACATATAAATATAATAGTAATACCTAGGAATAATACTTGCACACTCCGTAGCTAGAGCGGAATAAATGATCAAAAAGCATAGAGTTGAACAGGCTTAACGAGTGAGCGGACGTAACAGCAACCGGGAGAGAGTGCCATCGATAGCAGGCTGAAATACTGAAAAAAATTGCGACATGTCACAGTACGATGGGCACGTATATGAAATAACTGCGCAGGAAATCTGGATGACCTCCGAGTCGCATCATCTACGTGGTGATTTTTAACAGATAATTATTTCAGTCTGTGACGGTAGAGGGTGATATGTACATCACATTGAAAGTCGAAAATAAAGCGGACAGACGTGTTGATCAATCTCTGTAGTTTCACGTCCAGGTCATCAGTTAGATGATGATAGACCAAGCAACAATAGTCCAAAAGAGGAAAAATCAGCGTGGTGATAAGCTCGATTTTCATTCCAACAGACAATGAATTACGACGGAATTTGAGCTTGTGCAAAGTCCAGTGAACTTTACGCGAGATCTCAGAAACATGTCTATTCCATGCAAGATTCGACGAGAAATAAACGCGTAGATTACGTTTTTAATTTACGTACGGTAGAGGAAAGTTGTTAATAGAAATGGATGGTAGTTCGTTCAGGCCAATACGGACAATACGCGAATTGCTTCCTAAGATCATAATTTTCGATTTTGTAATATTTAGCTTCAGACCGTTGTCCGTAGAAAATTCAAAAATAGCATTCACATCACTGCTAATCATAGCTAAGGCCTGGTGTAACTCGTGAGGCTCACAACTCATATAGATTTGTGTATCATCGGTGAAGACCATATGGTTAGAGTGACGCAATCGTGCAGAGATGTCATTAATGAACAGGGAAAATAAAACAGGACCCACGACAGATCCTTGCGGCACTCCCATATTGGTGGACAACCATTGTGAGCACTTTCCATCGTTGTCAGCCACCGCTTGAGATCGATCAATAAGATATGAGTATACCCAGTGCGAAGCAGAATCAGAGAAGACACTCGCCTTTAAATTACGGAGATTACTTTGATTACTTTAAATTACGGAAATTACGGTATGTGAGACACAGTGTCAAAAGCCTTGCTAAAGTCAAACAAAATCAGTATCGTCAATCGACCCATATCGATAGCCTCTCTAATGTCATCCCAAATTTTAAGTAAAGAAGACTGAGTACTGAAACCATGGCGATAAGCTGGTTGTCTACTATCAAAGATGTTAGATTCAACAAAGTTCATGATCTGATTTTTTATTATTCGCTCTAGGAGTTTCGAAGCCTTAGATAAGTTTGCGATTGGACGCATATCAGACGGTGAAACCGGTGCTTTGATTTTCGAGGATGGCCGAATAAATGCATGCTTCCATGCCATTGGGTTTTGTTCACAATAGAAGGGACAGTTCACAATAGAAAGATTGAACAATGATGCCAGGAGAACCGCAATGGTTTCCGAAGCTTTGCGTATGCCAAAAATGGAAACTCCGTCTGGCTCCGAAGTAAGAGAAAGTGAAGACGTAGAATTTAGCATGGTAAGTACTTATTATGCTAAATTCTACGTCTTCACTTTCTACATCCTTCAGATGTACACCCTTCAGATGTACATCTGGAGGAGTTGTGGTGTTGAGAGAAAATACCGCATAACCTCGTGGATTACCAGAGAGGGAATCAATAGCTTTCTGAGAACTCCGAAACTCACCAGAACTCAACACTGAAGCATAGTAAGTGTTTAGACAATCAGGTGAGAAGAAGTGAAGGGGGAACTCAGATTAGTCTTGACTGCCCCCAGATTTGCCAACTCTTTCCACATTTTAGTCACATCATTAATAGTGCTGAACTTACGGAACTGAAAATCGTTTTTCGCTTTTCTAATGTTTGTGGTGAGCATATCCCTGCAGTGCCAATATAATGCAAAGCTCAGCAGATTATTAGCCTGTTTAGTTCTTTCGTAAAGTGAATTCCGGAATCTCATTCCGACTTTGAGCTCGTCTGATAGCCAAGGTGCTGGGGGCCTTGTAACCCTAAAGTGACAAAGCGGTGCATGGATGTTCATTGCAGGTGTAATTTACCGAGACAACGAGTTGACAAACACATCAATATCTGCGGGACTAATATTAGGCTGGCTAGCATATAGACCTACTGCTGGGAGTAGAGACGCTATAGTATTTGCATACTGCTGATCAGAAAACCGAGTCAAGTTGCGACGTAGAATGGTTTGTGGGCTATTGACCGAGTGATCAAATTTGTAAGACAGTTCTAGCAGATCATGACCATTGATGAATGGTGCATCCGATTTAGAGAAGGAAGAGCTTTTATCCGCATCATCGACAATGATCACGTCAAGCCACGAATCACAAGTAGCCGTATGAAAAGTCGCCAATGACTCGACGAGATAGAACGCGAAAGAAAAAATAAGATCACGGAGATAACAAGCTTCAAAGTTATTGGACAGCAAATTACAATTTAAATCACCACAGATCAAGCAATTTTGAGGGTGCAATGTGATACATCCAGAGAGTTAGCCGATGGTTGAAGTGTCGGAGGAAGCTAGTGAATAGAAGATGCCGTAGGCAGTCATGCCAGATTAGATAGATCATCCGGAGAATTGATCGTCAGCCGAGGAGAGCCATCGTCCTTCCTGACGTAGATCGTTTCACCTCTAACCTAGACGTTTTTGAAGGTCATCTCAGCAGCCTTGTCTTTCGTGAGCCAAAGTATGTTATACGTCGAAGCGGATAGCATCTCGTTCAAATAAATTCTTAAGTTCTTCATTTCCGCTGAGCATCCCTCGAGCACGTCAGACCTTTTGAGATCGCGTCTGGCACGTTTCTTGTTAAGAACAGCGTCACGTACTGAGTTTGACGTGAGAGTGACAACGTATGATAATGAAGAAAATTGCCTTGCACTTGAAGCCGAATTTCCTTTTCTCATCAGTTGACGCACGGATAAGATGTGCAAAGACACTTCCGTGATATCCAAAGCATCAAAAACCTTCGGAGCAATTTTCTTCGGAGTCAGGCCAGAATTAGTGGACAGACCTGACAATATGAATTCACCCATATTCACTTGCGAGCTATGAGAATTCTTCACTAGAGACGCAAGCACATCAACTTCGGGGAGAGAGAGAGAGAGAGAGAGAGAGAGAGAGAGAGAGAGAGAGAGAGAGAGAGAGAGAGAGAGAGAGAGAGAGATATTGATTGATTGATTAAACTTTATTATGCCTTAGCACAATCAGCTTGTAGGCAAGGAGTAAAAACAATTGATACAATCAAATATGATCTAATAAGTTGTACAAAGATAATGATTGAAATTATTCTAGTGTTATTTTTATTCTAATTAAGATGTGATATGATAGAATTGATATGATAATGATATGATATTATGATCTCACATGATATGATAGAAATATTATGGATGTGATATGAAAGAAATGAAAGAAATGAAATAAATGCTCCTCAAAGTGGATATGAAAAAGAGATGGATATAAAAGAGACAAAGGAAAGAAAGAGAGAGAGAGAGAGAGAGAGAGAGAGAGAGAGAGCGAGCGAGCGTGGAGTGATGGCTAAGACGTAACCATCGAGTAGAGAGTGAGAGAGTGTGGTTCGACAGCTACGAAATAGCGGTAAGGAGCGGGAGAGAGGTTTTTTCGGGTCCGTATTAATAATTGTAGTCATTAATTAGCCACTGCGCCCTTGGGACGAGGTTTGCCAAAAAAAAAAACGTCACACCATAAACACACACATCCACGCGCATATGCGCGCGTGCCAGTTAATTTTTTCTAAATATGTTTTCTCTACGTTTTGGTACATTTTGAACACACTGGAATTAAAGCCTCGAAATTTATTTTTTCACCGTCACAAAGCTTCCTCTACGAGGGGGTAGAAATCGATTAATCTATACATGAAATTTGTTTAAACGAATTTTTTCATAGAAGCTTTTAGTTTATTTGAGACAGTTCGTAATTATGTGACCACAAGCCCTAGACAAAAATCGCGTGATCAGATAATTTTTTCTCTACCTTTCTAGCCAATTTTCATGAAGGTGTGTGGGTCGAACGGGGTTGATGAGTGGTGGCGATCCAAGATGAGAAAAAAAGAATTGGTTATGCCACCCGTAGACTTGAACCGGGGACTTCGGTTTGCAAGCGTGGAGCGCTAACCACTGCGGTACGGACACAAATTAATTACTCTCATTCTTGTCGTTTACTTGTATTTAATGCGAGATCGTCACAAAAGGATTACCAGAAAAACGCGTTCAAAGTGATTATTAAAAAAAAAAAACATTTTGTATTGTTGAAATTCATAATAACTCACCTTGAAAGTTTTGAAAAGTACGGCTGCATTATTGGTTGGCAAAGAAAATCTTGAAAATCACCGTTTTTTAAAGATCCTATGCCACGTTCTACCGTTAAAGAGCAGTGATATTCTGTTGCTACTGTTAATAATTATAAAGCCACAATATGTATGCCGAACAAAATGTTACTTCACAAAAGATACGTTTATCTATTGTCTTTTTACAAATTAAGCCGATTGTACTCAAAATTCGTGTTGTATATTTACCAATATTCACTTACTAAAAATTGATATTTCCATGCGAGTTCCTGCAGTATATTCGCAGGTCATGTGCAAAACGACGAAAGGTATAATTTAAGCCTAATAGAACTATCGTCGCTGAATTCCTGGTGCTTTTAGTTCCCTTATTTTATTTTTGTTTTATGTTATTTATCATTGATTTTTATGTACTAAGAAATTTACCAATACCACGTCCCAAAGGTGGAAAACTAAACGGAGTTTTTTTCATGAGAAGTTTCTGATTTTATTTAGTCCGGGGTCGCATTAGACATTGCAGCGTTGTCCCAACAGCTTTGATTATTTAAACACTAGTTTTATGTACAAATTATGATTTTTTTCCAAAATTCACGTTTACAACCGAATAGTAGATGCGATAACATGAAAAATAACTGAAGAGCACGAAAAATTTGTTAACTCCGATGATAAAGGTAGTGCGAGCATATTAGCTGTTCAAATGAGAGTTGCATTCCAAAAATATTGAGTTGAGTTATCATTGCGTTAATATTGAGTTAAGAATATTCAGTTGAATATTGGTTATTGAAATTAAAAAAAAATTAATAATATGGAATACAATTTCACGTGTGCGTGAAATGAATTTATTCCATTCTTCACGAACAGTGAAATATTAAACCAGGATAGATTTTCACACATTTTGTTTAACCACGAGAAAAGTATGTCATGCAAACGTGACCGAACGATGTATAAAACAAATATTGGGTTAGGGACAAAGTAATTTCGGTTTTTCCCAATAGATGACTTCAAAGTCGCATATCTCTAGTAATACTTTTTCCATGAAGTCATACTCTGGTGCGTTTAAAAGTAACAGTCCACAGAACATTCTAGATATAAGGGTAGCGTCATACGTTTACTCAGTCAAAAGTTATTGCGCTTTGAAAATGGAGATTCCAGAAGGTCATTTTTGTCACATTTTGCTTTTTTACTTCCGAAAAGGGAAAAGTGCAGCGCAGGCTCATCGAAAATTGTGTGGTGTTTGTGGTGATAGGTGCTTAAGGATGTATGAGCACTAGCTTCACGATCATATACAAGTCTGAATTTTTTATATGGTGTAGCAGAAGTTTATAGGATAAAACCTGCAAAATTTCAAAGTGGGTCAAAGTGGTCAAAGTGGGCGGAGTAATTAATTCGTGAAATCAAGATATTCATCCCACGCCATATACGAATTCTGGGCTGACGCAACTTTGAAACAGAAATTCGTATCTTTCACGATCAGATACGATCGATATTAAAACTGTTAAATGTTCAGAAAACTATCACGATTACATACGTTCCATAAAAAAATGGGGGATAACGGACCTTTTGACATACAATTATCGATTTTAAGGAAATTTTTCGCGTGGGTCGGATAATGAGCGGTCCGACACTCTCTTGTTTCATGCGTGCCCCTCGCTCACCGCGCTCACCCGCGCCCACGTTTTCGCTTATTCTCCGCCACCTTGTGCTCATACATCCTTAAGTGAAGGCCAGTGTCAGAATTGTTTTGCTCGTTTTCGTTTCGGAAATTTGGATGTTAAAGATGAACCTCGCCATGGCCGGCCAATCGTTGAAAAAGTCGATTAAATTCTTTAAAAAATCGAGGCAAACCATTATATTTCATCTTGCGACATCGATATGGAACTAAACATCGACTATAAAATAGTTTTAAACCATTTACATAAGGCTGGATACCAAAAGAAGCTCGATACTTTGGTTCCACATGAATTAACAGTGACAAATTTGATGGACCGAGTTTTAATTTGTGAATCGCTGCTGAAACGATACGAAATCGAGCCATTTCTTAAACGAATGATTACGGGCGATGAAAAGTGGATCAAGTACGACAAGAATGTTTGAAAAAGATCGTGGTCGAATCCCGGAGAAGCTTTACAAACAGTTGCAAAGCCCGTATTAACGCCAAGGGAGGTGATGGTGAGTGTTTGGTGGGATTGGAGAGGAATTTTTCATCATGAGCTGTTCGAACCTGGCCAAACCATTAATTCGACTTTCTACTGTCAACATCTAATGCGATTGAAGCAGGTGATTAAAAAAACGGCCAGAATTGGGCAATAGCAAAGGTGTTGTCTTCCATCACGACAATGCTAGACCGCATACATCTTTATTGACGTGGCAAAAACTGAAAGAGCTTGGCTGGAAAGTTTTGATGCATCCACCGTGTAGCCCGGACCTTGCCCCGTCTCACTACCATTTGTTTCAGTATCTGCAGAACTCCCTTAATGGTGTAAAGCTGGCATCAAAAGAGGCTTGTGAAAATCACTTGTTTTAGTTTTTCGCCCAGAAATCTCAGTTCTACAGTGATGGAAGTATGGTTCTACAAGAAAAACGGAAAAAGATCATCGATCAAAACGGCACATATATCGTTGATTAGTGTTTGAAATTTATATGAATAAATTTGCTTTCAAAAACATGAAAAAAACCGAAATTACTTTTCCACCAACCCAATATAAACACGGCAATTTTATTCTCATATTTTCACGATCGATGATTAATTGATAAATTATTTATTTTTACGTGAATTTTACGTATTTCTACATCCTCGCAGATTATAAGTCTAATATACCTATACTTAGAACAGCTAATAAATGAACAGTTCCGAATTTATAACGCTGCAACATTGGTACAGGATGAATCCTGTACTAGCTGATTAATCGCTCACGTTAACTGCGATGTTCTCATTGTAACATTCGGTAAACCTATTATTTTTTTTGTAATATCGTATGAATCCTCGAAACAGCCAGAATATTTTACGCTTTTATCTTTACATGCATCGAATTGTGAGATACAAATAATTCCCAGAGAAAGTACGATCGTAACACCGTTTCCATAAGTCATGCTAGATCTGTCGACTTTGAATTCTTTTATTTAGTGGAAACAGCTAATGATCCTGCTTAAGTTTTCGTACACATGCCTTTTTATGCATTATTTGTCGCACGTGAAAAAATTCAGCGCTACTATAATGATTGCTACGATCCATCACTTCTCGAATTCTTTTCATTAGTTTCACTAATTTCTTTTAAATGATTAGCGATAATATATTATTTATCCGTACATAATGTAGCTTATTACTCATTCGCAGACATGAATTTTACACATATGCTACACAAAAACATTAAAACTTATCTAGTAGCAAGAGACCGCTGTGAAGATATCGTGTTGCTTCCGGTTTGGTCTCGAGCTATGATGAATACCGTATAATGGCGAACGCGATGCACAATACAATAAATAACAATTTGAATCATACAGTGTAAAAACTCCAAACACCTGTTACTAAAGGGGTACGACGATAAATTTGAAATTGAATCCTACAATACTCTCGGCATTACAGAAAAACGGGTTTTCTGGTTTCTGAATAAGGATTTTTGGACTTGGTATCTCACGTGGAAACGAAAACCCACACAGACTTTCTTTTTCGTAATTCCGGTAAAACGGCGTTAGAATAACTGTATAGTACATGGTAAACGGTGGATTTCGTAATTCGAAATGAGAGCACCTTTTTCACGATCATCGAAAGCTATACAACGCTATATTATTGTTCTACGTTCTGTAACAATATAGTCATGTCCTCTGTTAAACTGCCTGCATTATGCCCTTTGGTCTAATCATCATAGAAGCCTTCTTCAGTGTGTAGTCCCATCCTCTCCAACGAAACCAAACAATTCCTGCGAATAAAAAACGGTATTAAAAATTGTTTACATAAACTTACCAGCAGGACGCTTTTAAGTATATGAGGTATTCCACACCAACTCGGCGGCTTTTTTCTCTGACCCCCTACGATCTGGTCCAGTATTTTTTTATCTTATTCAGCCTACGGGAAAAACGTACTCTTAATTTTTTTCAGAATTTTCCGACGAGCCGGTCTTTAAAAAAAATTAATGTACCCGCTTTTTTAAAAAAAAAGCGCCCATCTTTAAAATTCTGAAAAAATTCACAAAAATTCTGTGTCACAAAACAAGAATTTTGAGCAATTAAACAGAGTGGAAGTATTTTTTTAAAATTTTTTATTGAATTTTATAAATTGGACATAAAATTTTTTTTCTTATTTTTTTATTTTTCGCCCCTCTTGGCTTAACAAGGCTTTGGAAAATTAATTTTTTTTAAGAATTCTGTGACATTTGTGCTCTCCACAAGCGGAAAATGGTTTCACAAATACGGTTCCATCCGCTTGAGGAAGTACGCAATGTACTTTTTGTGTCCCCGGTATCGGTCTACCGATTTTGAATCGGTTCTTGAGCGTATTTTTTGCTCTGTTGTAATCGCTTTTTGGAGAAAATTTGACCACAATATTAGGCAAATTGGTCAGTTGAGAGGCCCAATCAAACAATTCCTGGGGAGTCGTGATTTGACGATCTTGTGGTAGTTGTAAACTAGCGCGAGCAGCCATCCTTTTTACAGTACCGCCAACGCCATCGCAGCCCCCTTTGCCATGCGCGGTGGGGAAATAATGCCACTCTGCATAGATGCCGTAATCGGACTCATGATAATACATGTTAAGAATATTTTTATAATTTTTGAATTGTTGTGGTGCACCATCTGACCAATAATAGATTTTAGAAGCAGTTACATTGATAAATTTGATGAAATCAGTCGTAATTTTAGAAAATACACGAACGGCGATTGAGTCGTGATTTAAGCAACCGGATATAATGACCGAACTACTATGATCAATAACACCTTCGCTTTTGAAGTAAATGATAACCGGAAATATTGTGGCTTGGTTATTGTTACAATGGAACCCTGGAGCAGCCTCTTGCACGACAAAGGCGTAATTTTCGGCAAAGTCACACTGAACCAGAAATTCATCGTCTTTTAGAGATTCTTTCACCGATTTCAAGAAATATGATTGTGCCTTCACGATAAAAGAATACAGCGAAAGATTTTTGACTTTCTGAAAGAACTCGTCAATGAATTCAGATGTTTCTTTGGTGGCCGTTTCGAGACTTGTATGAGGCGCTAAAACCCAATGTTCGTATGTGATACTTTCGATTTCATTTTCGTTCAGTACTTCATCGAGATAGTCGCGCAGAACCTCGATTCCGGGACAAGCGGTGCACGTTCCAAAGTAACACTCTGGCGACGAGTTGGGACATGGTATAAAGTCCAGGCAATCAGTGTAGTGATTCAATGGTCGGGAATCCCTCGTGAGAAATTTCAAGTTGCTTCCTATAGAGAAAATAACGTAGCAACATATTTTTTCATTTGTACTAGTAAATCATTATTCGTAGCAATACAAAATTCATGAAGTATTCAACACCGATATTAAATTTGGCTACCGAATCAATCACTGATCCTCGCACTGATCAAATGAGAAACCCTTACTGTTATCATCAATTTGACGTTCTGGTGGATTGAGCACACACAAACAGTGTGGGTACCACTAGATCCTGCTAGCACACAATTCTTAGGACGTAGGGACGCGAACAGCGAAAAACCGATTATGGTGTTCAAATTTTCCTCTTGAAAAAATTTGAAAAGTTCTTTCAGGTTCGAAAGAATTAATCGTTTTTGGACATGAACCCGCTTATTATCTTGGTCTCGAATAGAAACGTAGTCCTTCATGCGTGGCATGTTGACACTGACACGATCATCATTATAAAATTGAAGCACCTTTAGTTTCGTATCCTCTGAAATCGGTCGGCCTGTAAAGCATATAATATCTCGAAATATTATCTGCACACTTTTTTCGAATCTATAATTTATAAGTTTTTTTCAAACCTCGTTTTGCGTCTGGCATAGATTTCGTATTTCTTCCGTATTTCGTATTTCTGAGGTGTCTTGCTGTGTTAGCCATGGTCTTTCTTACGTCCATAACTTGACAAAGTTTTTCTGTACTCCAATACGGAGGTAATACAGTCAGTATTTGAATTTTTTCGTTTCTACTTGTTTTGTCAGAATAGAGTTTTTCTTTCAAGCCATCAATAATATCGTGTAAATCACGACTCTCGGCTTGAGAAATTGTTTCGAGGTTAGGAACTCCCAGTGACCGTTTCAGAGTGTTAGGAACCTGTTCCACCTTGTTACGAACCCATTTTTCGGCTTTAAATTTTTTCTTCGGAATTGGCGATTCTTCAAGTAACTGTAAAGCATCGTTTACGACAGGAAGTTGCGTGTCAATGCTCAATAGAGATGAAAGCCGCTGTGATAAAAGTTCATTCGCACATGTACTTGTTTCCGACGTCAATTGCTGTGATGAAGATGATATGGTTTCAATAACATCATCATTGTCTTCACCAACAGCATTCTTATTATCATCATTATTCACATCGAGTGGTGAGAGATAATCGTCTTGAAAAAAAGTCACATCGACAGTTTTATTTTGATGAGTTGTCGTTGGTTCTGTATTTGTCAATGCCAATCTACAAGATGGACACAAGAAGTGTTTCTTCGTCAAAGACCACTTCGTGCATGAATAATCAGATGCTTGTCGCAATCCAACAGACTTTCTGTGATTCTCGCGATTTAGTGGATTACAATAGCCGTCCCACCGGTTCTCCATTCGTATAACCTTCTGGAGTTAAATAAAGTTACATAACCTCTAAAATATACCAATGAAAATGAATAACTGAAATTGCAAATCCAAATTTGCCCAATTATTTAACTAAACACATATAAAACACGTTGCGACCACTTATTGTCTTCTCCCTATAAAACCAAAATATCGTTGTATCGAATGTTATTCCGTACGGACACGGTGAAACCGTACAGTCTGCGGTCTACAAAACACAGTCTACAAATCAACTGCGCATGCGTGGACTTGATCGCCTGCATGCGCAGGCTGGCTAACTCAAGAGTCGACTGTCAAACGCCGTTATGTGATCGACGCGTTTTTGAGGTTAGAATCTCAGTAGAGAAGTCGGTCGCCTGCTTTTTTGAATGAACCATCGACGCGGCGTAATTTCACCAACAAATAAAATATTCTTAACTCGCGCATATTGCGCACAAATAGCGCAAGCAGATGGAATCGTATTTTTAAAACCATTTTCCGCTTGTGGAGAACACAAATGTCACAGAATTCTTTAAAAAAATGAATTTTCCAAAGTCTTATGAGCCAAGAGGGGCGAAAAATAAAAAAATAAGAAAAAAAATTTTATGTCCAATTTATAAAATTCCATAAAAAATAAAAAAAAAATACTTCCACTCTGTTTAATGGCTCAAAATTCTTGTTTTGTGATACAGAATTTTTGTGAATTTTTTCAGAATTTTAAAAATGGGCGTTTTTTTCAAAAAAGCGGGTTCATTATTTTTTTTTTGAAATACCGGCTCGTCCGAAAATTCTGAAAAAAATTGAGAGTACATTTTTCTGTAGGCTCAATAAGATAAAAAATAATAGACCAGATCGTAGGGGGTCAGGGAAAAAAGCCGCCGAGTTGGCGTGGAATACCTCATATGTATGTTGCAATATTCATAAGGCCTCCTCAACCGGCCTCGAGTTTTTGAAGTGAAACTTCTTTAGGCACGTTGAGAGTAAAATTTCAAGGTCGCGTCACGAAAATGGTCACATTTCGGGACGCAAAAGGCACGAAAAATATTCTTTTGGAGAGAGAGACTAAGAGAGTCGTGTAGCTTATACATAGCGTTCCTTTTATTCGTCCCCGTTTTTGTGGTTGTTCGCTTCACCCTTCTTAGCGCGGCGGA